>JAYKKI010000017.1:21022500-21195000 GCA_039881145.1 Druceiella hillmani | reverse complement strand
ACCCAAATTCGGGGTACGGATTATAATAACTTAACCGAGCAATTTGGAACATTTTGACGATAGTGAGTGAATTCTGAATATCTAAGAATTTACCTGAGGATGCCATATAATAAGCAAATCAGTCAGCATGGTAAGATCTTAAACAATAAAAAAATAAGTTATCAAAAATCTTTTAATAATCACATGTCATATCTATAGGGGCCAGATTAATATGTCCATTGAAGATATCAACGCAGGAAGAGATTTCACTAGGAATACAGTATACACAGTATTAAACTGTGTGAATACAGGACTTTAAATAGACCCTATATCTGAAGGTCATCAGTTTGAAAACAGTTATTTAATCACATAATTAATATAAGCGGAAAAGAGAAGAAAAAAAAGAAATGCACCAACAGTAAGAGTTGTACAAAATTCGATCCACGATCACGAGGCTATTTCTTACCAAAGTTCAAAAACAATATTTCTGCAATTCACGTACCGGAGTGCCCGTATATATGGTTTTATAATCAAAGAAATATAATCTAATCCGATTAACAAAAAAATATTAACATTGGTATCAACATTGACTCCAACAGTCATACGTTTGGACTCAACATTGGGTTCTACAGTCATACATTTGGACTCAACATTGGGTTCTACAGTCATACATTTGGACTCAACATTGGGTTCTACAGTCATACATTTGGACTCAACATTGGGTTCTACAGTCATACGTTTGGACTCAACATTGGGTTCTACAGTCATACATTTGGACTCAACATTGGGTTCTACAGTCATACATTTGGATTCAACATTGGGTTCTACAGTCATACATTTGGACTAAATATATCATTACTAATTAATGTAATGATTAATTGAATTTGATCAAGTACACGCTGTGTGTATATTTACAGGAAACTTTTAAGATATTTTTCCCACAAGCAGAACTTTTTCTCTGTCAAGCACTAAATTGTTATAGTCTATTAATAGATATATTAAATTGCTTACGTGTGCATTTAAAAATCTTTTTTTGTATTTACCTGAATATTTCAAATTAGATTTTGATCAACCAATCAAAATAAGATATCGAATCGTTAATGTCCGTTGTGATAGAAGGGAAATACGTATTTATTTTAGAATTTACCTTCAGAGAGTTTACCCCCAAAAATATCAGATAAGAATACTCATTGACTTATCCACGTATCAGAACAGATAAGAATACTCATTGACTTATCCACGTATCACCTCTAAATTACTTCATAGTAAGATAATGTATTATGAAAAAAGGGTAAAGGATGTTAAAAATATATTTTTCACCCCGAAATCTCAGATAAAAATTCAAAATCATCTGAAGTGTTACATGCAAATAGAGTTTTTACAGGACGCTAAACGGAGTATTATTTTAAAATGTTTTAAAAACCATCAACTATGCGTCTAATAGTGTACTTGGCAATTTTTTATAAGTGGCACTTAAAATTTTGCTTAATAAAACTAAATATTGGCTAGTAAATTATAAATTTTAACTGAAAGAGATTGGGATGCAGTATTTGCGGTACATAATTCATAAGATATACCTTATGAATAAAATTCCCTCCGAACCAACCATGTATGAAATACTAACTTGGAATTTAAAAATTAAAAACTGTCATATTATTAGGATCTTAATTAATATTAGAATAGAGATTGGTAACCTTTTCTATCCCAAATCTTTTTTCGACGAACAAACTAATAGAATGTGAACTTGGTTTCTTTTTTATATTAATATTTTTGGTTGGATAAAACTATAACTAGTTACATTCCAGCTTATAACGCGAAAAAGGATATTTTTCTTACGTTCTCCATTTACAAGTGACAATAACCAATCGTTGACACAAATAACTGGACACGTATCTGTAATACCAGGTATTATTGGGAGACTATATTTATAAACACCCACATTGAATACTTAGTTGTTTTTTTTAAGTAACGCCTCATAGCAGTAGACGAGCATAACAAAAAACATATGTACGAAGACGAAAGAATAAACACGTAGTTAAAGTAATTAATTCATCATATGGTAACGTAGTACGCATTATATGGTACCGCAAGTACTACTTGATCTACTAATAAAAGCAAGACATAAATTTAAGGCTGCAACTCCAAGTGTCTATTGAGTAAAGAGAACAAGTGCACTGTAAGATGGCACTCGCCGATACCGTAAACAGCTTATGTAAATGTGTTATAATATGTATATACTTATATGTATTATTAATTAAGATTTATAAGTTATAAAATAGACTTACACTCGTCTACAAAATTATGAGCTAATTGAGTGTTGCTTTACCCAACCCCACCCTATATGTGAGCATATATTTACTGTATACTTAATGCAGTTGTGGTCAACTAACGGAAAATGGACAGAATTTAGGGAAAAAATTGTTTGTTCAAGTTCCTGTATTTTAAGTAATTAATATAGATAGTTACTACTTTCTCTGTCTTACTTTATAATTAGAGGCATTAAAATTAAATTTGTTTGGTTTCATTTTCCAAAATTTTCAAAAGTAAATACTTTTTCTTCTCACAATAATGTATTTTAGCACCATTCTTAAATATCATAGTATTAACGTACACATTTTCATTGCAATTTTTAAAATTAATATGAACCGAAATAAGAGCTGTGGTGCAAAATATGAAAGAAATAATTAATTTTTATCAACGTGGGTGGCCATATCGCAAAATAGCACATAATTTAAATTGTTCCAAAAATATAGTTTATAATGCATATGTAGTACGTAGTACAACTGAAAAGATTTCCAGAAATAAAAGACCAAGAAAAACAACGCCGCAAGTAAATCGTAGGGTGGTAAAAATTAAAAAGTGAGACGCCTTTAAAGATTCCATATTGATCAAGGGGAAAGTATTTGGACCAGAATCAAATGGCGGCTTATCCGCAAGGACCGTTCAACGACAACTAATAAAGGCAAAACTGTTTGGAAGAATTGCTTGAAAAGTTCCATTCCTGGAAATCGAACCCGGCAAGCACGGTTGGCATTTACTAGGGATATGAATTCTACACCTATTCTCATTTGAAACATATATTTTTTTCTGATGAGACCAAGATAAATCTCATTTCACCAGATTACAGACAATACATAAATACAATACATCTTTCAATAGCAAAAATATACTCTAAATTCACAAAAAGTAAGTAAAACATGGAGGTGGCGATATAAAAATATGGGTTCTTCCTGGATAATTGGAATGAGTACTGTAAAAAAATTTAAGTCATTCTTGATCAACACCAAAACAAAGTAAGATTAAAGGAAACTATATTAACTTATATGCTGAAAAAACTATCCCTGTTATATGGATATTTCAAAACGACAACGACCCAAAACCTACAGCGTAGTCCGTCAAATCTTTACTCCCAAGGAATCCACACAGCGCATTCCGTCAAATCTTTACTTCCAAGGAATCCATGTCAGTACAAGGATTCCTAGACCCACAAATAGCCCAGATCGCAATCCTATAGAGCATCTAGGCTACAAAGTCTAGAAAGAAGTTTCAACTCAAAGCACTGGCACTATAAACTTACCTAATAACACTTTTGAATACACTTAGACCACATCCCTATAGAAACGTGCAGTAATTTGATATCGTCTATGCCGCGTTGATGTCAAATGATTATACCCAACAATGCAAACCACAATGGATAATATATCATACTGTAATAAATTTAATTTAGTTTAAATCAGTAATAAAGAAAATTTTTGTGTGCAATTCGTATATGTTTACGCTATTTTATGTTTTCATATGTGTTTCTAATTAGTTGACTACGAGAGGTATATATATTTTTATATCTCCAAGGACATTTTGTGGGTATTTCTAAATCACGTAAATGAAATATATGAATTTTAATTTAAGTAATTTTAACGATAAAATTATCACTTAATGCACACCGATTCTAAGTTATCAATATTAATTTACAGATATTATATTCCTTACACTGTTGGAAACTATACTAAAATCAACTTCGCGTCACACTGTGTAACATCGACTTACCTTTATTACGTAAAACGATAGCAAATTAATAAATTAACGATAATAAAATCTATTTTAAGACAATATTCGACAATAAATATGCAAATTATATTGGCATCATCGAATGTTTGAGAAACCAAAACGCTCCAATAAGAGGCTAATGGCGCGTAATAAGCACGCGTCCCGCATTCACTTGTTTACCACGAAGGCTGTTGCGATCGATGGTAATGCCAGAAAAATATAAATATCTACATATATTAGTACATACATCCATATTTTCATAAGTCAATATTATGTATAGGTACAGTCCAGCAATAAAGGCAATTTAAATGTTAATTAAATACTCCTTAGCAACCGTTTTAATTAATTATTCCGTTTTCGGTTTGCCACCACTTATTACTGTTGGATATTTAGCATATTAATGATACTAGAAATTGTTGAACCTAAACCAGGCGCATGAGGAAAACACTCAACAACAGCGTCGTCTCCAATGACAGTTATCTCCTTTCGAAATAGTTACAAAATAGTTAATTGTTTGTGAAAGTATACATCTATTTTAAACTTCAAATTATCAATTTCCGAGTTATATTGGTTAAGAAAACAATTAATAATTTACATAAACGAAATACTGAATATATTTGGCGTTAATTTTGTAGAAATTCATTGTTCACAATTAAATGAAACTACGTGATGTGGTATTATTTCTATTTTCTTTAAGTTCTCTACCACGACCTAGTTTTCGTTGTATTACAACATCTTTAGGTGGGCTATTAGCAAAGAATGCTATTTCTTCTTTCTTCTTTGCTAATAGCCCACCTGAGGATGTTAGAATACAACGAAACCTAGATCGTGGTAAAGAACTTGAAGAAAGTAGAAATAATACTAAATCATGTAGTTTCATTTAATTGTGGATAAACGAAATAACTAAAAATACCAAAGATTAAAGGTTTTTAAATTTATCGTATGGTAATTAGTGAACTTAATATTTATTTTGGGAAACAAACATCAAAATAATTCATTTATCATTTAATCATATTATATCAATCTGTCTTTTCATCATCCAATTTTCGAATATCTACACGAAAATCCACTAAAAAACAAAATAAATACATGAAAAGTGTGATTACGTCGTACTTAAATTCGCTGGCAGTTAAACATCATCAACCAAAACCAGTAATTGATGTACGAATAGCTGCAGATAGGAATAGAAACAGTACGTATTAAAATTCATATACGCAGTATCGCGAACTTTGTCGTTCATTCTTGTTAATTGCATTAAAATATATTCACGAACTTGAATGGCATTCATAAAGCTTAGCGATGAGTAGCTCGTCTTTGCTATGTGCGTTTTAAAAATGTGTTTTTTTTTTTAATAATTCTGTAATAATCAAAGCGAGACGGGACCGACAAAATAAAATGAGAGACGTTCACGAGAGTCTTGCATTTACATTACTAAACAGGTTGACAAAATTAAATTTAAAACCTTGAATAAACCGTCAATTTTATGTGTTCATCAAAGTAAATGCTTTTAAAGAAGAGCTATAAATTGTGATTCAATTCTCCGCGAACTTGGCCAATAAAAATTGTATCTGTAGAAATGATGTAATCCAACGCCGCTCAGTCTCTTAGCTCCGAATAAATTAGAATAATCTACCAAATGGACTCTTGTGACCGATTAAATACACGCCTACCCATACTTCCCTACAATTATGCCTACGAGAGAACTGGTCGTACTGCTAAATAACTGTCAAGTTGATAGAACCCATTATTTATATAGGTTTAGGAAACCAATATTAGTGATTCGGAGATGACACTCATTGGATTCTTTCTATATTAATGCATAGTTTTGTACTGTACTAGAACGTACATTAAGAAGGCTTGAAAGTTGTTTAAAATTTATGCAACCTCGCTAGTGCAAACTGACGTCATTTTAAAATGCCTTTTCCTTTATGCTATCTTGAATCATTGCCATAGAAAGATGTACGCTGTAATAAAAGGCATACGCAAGACCAACTATAAATATTATTCATATGTCTAGATAACAAGAAATGTAACAACAAAATGCCTCTGTCATCACCAGCTAATAGATCAAGTGGAACTTCCATCGTGTGTGGTCGTTACATAAACGACGTATGATTAATACGAACGATAAACTACTATACATAATCGTATTTTATTTAACACATATTCATAAAATATTGTGATATAACGCGCCTTAAACTAATATAAATACCATATTATCATCATACAGAATAAATTGAGTACGTAGAGAGCTAGTTCACGACAGATAATGGTGAATGTGATTATCTTAAGTTCGACAGGCGAGTAGGTATATCACGCAAACATCCTCGTAAATATATCGATTTGTCACTTATCGAGTTTATTATAATTTAAGATGAATCATCGACACGTGCTAAAGATTTGAATATTTTAATAACTCGATTTCAATTTAATCAGGAATCGAATCTGTCATTTACTTCTTTTACTACTAGCGTTACTTCGCATCGCTTAAGTTTCCTATAACAAGTGTCGAACTAGAGATGAATCAGATTTCTTGAAAACCAAACAAATAGAAGTGTTACCAATTAATAATCAGATATTTTGTATTTCGAAAGAAATATATGCAGGAAAATAAACAGTTTGGCATTTCTTCTGTAAAAGTTGAATCCCCTTTTTATAAAGACCTGGTGCACACAATATAAAATAAAACTCAAGATGAGCTCTTATATCAGGGACAGAACTGAGCGTTTTATTTCTCGGGGGGTGCTTCAGAAATCTAAACAAATGAAAGCCAGAAGTCACGATATCTGGGGAAAATGGTGGTTGCGCAGAAATAACCATGATTACTGTTTCGTATTTTTTGGGTTACTTTGGACTACATATGGCTGGACGATATCAGTTTGGAGTAATATGCTTTTTCTGTGTCGTTTTTTTTTATCAATTGCAAATATAATCGCTAACCAATTACACTTACTTTGTTGAACAATTACGTTATTGAGCAATACCAAGCCTGCACTCACTATTTCCCCAAGTTTGAATAAATAAAAGTGAACATCCTAACGAGCACACAATGATACTTTTGGTTTTGATAATATATTTAAAGACGGTCATTATTTGGAACATTTTATCTTAGAGAATGTAGTGAGCAACGAATGGCAAGCTGTCCATAGAAATCTTTAATCTTTACTGAGTTCAGATAGACCTAGGTTCTTGTCTATGTATTGTTATTATATTCCCGTCTTTTGTTCTTGTGTACGTATCTAACCGATTGTATCTTTATATAGTTATCTTGATGGATCCAAAGGTTCTTGGTAATTCGTCCGTACTTAATTTTAGATCAAGCTTCATCAGAAATTTTCAGGCATTATCATCCAATATAAATTATTTTCCTTCCGAAGCTTCTCAGTCTGGTCATGTTTATCAGTATCTTGTCTACAAATGCTGAAATTGTTTACCTTTTTTACTCATTGTTTTAGTTTCATTAAATCCCGCGTGAATATAAAAAAGTACATAGTTAACAGTATGAATCTCAGGACGTATAAAGGCCTCTATTTTCCTGTATGGCACTCATAATCTCTCTCTATTTTCGTATGATGCACCACCGTGATTTTCTTCCACTAATTACTTTTATTTTCCACACGCAAATTTTCCCATCATTATTAATTGCAAGAGCTCATGTCTCTCATGCACGAGGATATACCCCAGATACGCAACTTTACTTTGTTTGGTGGTTTGTAAAAGCTTGCGTTTCTGGCCAATCTGTCGTAGAACCTCCTGATTAGAGACCTTCTGAGTTCAAGATATGGACATCATGCGTCTATAGTCTATAATTTAGATCTATTCAATAACATGTCTCAGAACCGAGTAATAAATCTAAAAATAATTTTCAAAACATTTTTTTTCATAATATGCAACCCCTTAGAAACGACGGTGTAAAGCTACCTAGGTTCCAGCTGTCACTTAAGCCCACGTATCTCACAACTTAGTTATAAAACAAAAATAAAACTGTTAGTTTTATTTCCTTTATTATTTTCTTAAAAAAAACTTTTCCATGATCACTTCCACTTTTCCTTCACCCTTTCACGAACTGTGACACACTAACACGTAAATTTTTTGGGCCAAAGTGGATGTTAAATAAGTAGACATAAATCTAACAATGGAAGTAACATACTATTTTTATACTACTATTTTTCTTTAGTTCTTTTGTCGATTAACATTTTCTTTCATCATCTAGCTATATAAATTATTTGATTAAGTAAACTAATTAGTACTAAAAGACAAGCTGTTTTTATCGTGTCATCAAAAAAACTGTGTCTTTCCTATTCACTTTTGTTTAATGTGGGTGTGTTTGCACCTCTGAGTATTATTCGTAAAGCAACCACGCAAAAACTACTAATACCAACTCATATCTGACCTGTAGGTTTGATTTGGTCTACGCCATGGTAAATTATACAAATTTTGCGAAATAAAACATTATGACTGTATTCAAATGGTATAATGACATCATTTTGATAGCAAACAGTTATTGAACACACCCATACCTTCACTCAGCGCGTACGTGTGCACATGTATAATTTATTATTATGAGCGCAGTGTGTGGCATAGGTTACAACAAAGAGCAGCGCGCAGGGTCGTGCTAAAAGCACATTTGCCTTTTATATTGACGCATTCAAATGTATGTGGCGTTGATGATGAACCGCAAGAACAAAATTACCCATTCTCAAATTTCATCTGTTGATTTTCTATAACTCTAACCGAGGTAAGAGACAAGGTGAACAATGAACATTGTTACAATGATTAGCAGTGTGTGACATAGGTTACAATAAAGAGCAGCTCGCAGGGTCGTGCTGGAAGTATATTTGCCTTTTGTATTGGTGCATTCGAATGTTTGTGATATTGATGATGAATCGAAAGAACAAAATTAGCTGTTCTCAAATGTCATCTGTTGATTTTCTGTAGCTCTAACGGAGGTAAAAGATAAGGTGAACAATGGACATAATTCCGATGACTAAATAAAAATTTTTGGGACTTGGGCAAACAATTTCTATTTAGTTTAATTCCATTTAACTTATAGTTTAGAAGATATTTTGCTAAAAGTGCCTTAAAATTGTTACGAAAGGTAATAATTTTTTAAAAATATTAAATCAAATCGTGAAACATTTTTAGACCCAAGTCTGTAGAATATGAAGTATCCACAAATCCTCCAATGTGAAAAAATAAATTTTGTTCTTAACGCGTTCCATTCTGCAATAACTTCGCGAAACATCAAACGTTGTCTTTGAAGAATTCCATTAAATATGTAAGTAGTAATATACATTTCGATGGATATATACATCTGGCATACTTATTGCTGCAGGTAAAATTACACCTTATTCGCGAATGCTGCAATCTCTACCCATTGGTTGACCAGAATCAGAGTTCATTTATAGTCATTGGACTGGATATAGATAATAGTCATATATAACAAAATGTGACGATAACAAAATAAAACCAATAAATTTTTAAGGAAAAACAAAAAAATTAAAAATACAAAAATAACCTAATTTTACTATGTCAGGAGAGGTTTTAAACTAAAATTAAAGTGTAGGAAAGGAAAGGAGAAGGATTAAGGGATGGAGATATAAAAGAAGATGGATAGTTAAATTAATGGTGGTATAATTTTACGGACGACTATTGAATATTTGAATGGACGGTGAAATTTTAGTATCAGAATTGAGTTTTTTCCATAATTTGGCAGTATAGGCAGTAAACGAATGCTAACATAAAGAAGTAATATGTTTGGGGATAAAAAACATGACAAGTTTTTCAGAACCCATACCCAGACAATAGATTAAAGGACTATAAATCTGGCAAGAAGGTAAAGACATTATTTATATGAAAATGTTTTAAGATATTGTAAAGCAGCGAAAGCGGCACTCACCTGAGTCACGACTTATAACTCAGAGATATGGTCAAGTTTTCCGAGGCTGAAAACCTAACGAATACATAAATATTGAATGCATTGAAGTTTATTAAGCAATTGGTCCTAAAAATCCAGATAGCACACATCTCCATAGTCTAGCAGAAGCAATAGCAGTGTTTAACAAAGATCAATTTTAGCTTCCAGGAGAATGAAATTTTGAAGATATTTTTGAAAATGTATTGTGCTGAAGATTCAGCAGCTAACACCATTAAATATTGAAGGCTCATTATACCATATGTACACGAGGACCATATTTTTCAATTGGTCACTATCGATTATTTATTTCATTTATTTTTTTTATTTTATTACGATCTTTGGGTAACTTATAAAAAGCCTTTTACTAAAAAATTTCGTCGTCGTCATCATATTCATAATAAAGAATGAATTTATATTTATTTCAACATTCACTCAATCTGGATGTCGTGTTCTATCGGCAATTCTCTTTAAAAGACATAATTGTTGTTCACTCAATTCATAAAACACAGCTTCCTAAAATTCAACATCCCATTATTTATTTATATTCGAAAGAATATTTCTTTTTTTTCACACTATGGTCTCGCTCATAATTCAGCATGGTAATATATTATAACGTTGTACGAAAATCTGCAATTCGCGTGGGATAAATTCGGACACAAGGAATAAATTATTTGTGACACATCCATTCACACTCGATACATCCATTTTCATATTATAAAATATTTCAATTTCGCATTTTGTAATATTAATTTCGTTTAATACTTGACAATAAAAATCAGTGTGAGCTTTAAAAAAAATCTTAATTTATAGAACACATAAATAGTAGCCAAAAAGTATTCCTAATTGCAATAAATAATATAATTCTATTAGATATTTGACTTACGACTTCGCTCTTAAAGTAGTTACGATATTTATGTATATAAATTATATTAGTGAATAACGACATTAATTTTTTTGTTAAAACTATTTCTTTCAATCACTACTTTTTCATCTTGATATCAGTATACTCCAACCTGCCACAATAAAAGGATTACCATCAGTAGGCGGCAAATAGGATATTCCAGAAAACTAAAGCTAGACAATATAGACAAAGTAGATACCAATACAGATAGACAAGGAAAAAAGAAGGAAAAGTAAGTTGTTATTCATTTGGTCATCACACTTGAAGAATCATGAAGGATTAGTATAGAGCAAATTAGCTGCTTCGCATCAAGATCCTTGAGCTTGCACTCGCACAGTCTGCATATTAAACCAGTCAATTAAAAAAACACGTATTAAGAACAGTTTTCCAATTTTCCTATACTTTGATGCGATTCAATTATATATTCAAGGCATAATGTAAATACGGTAAAGGTAAGGTTTAAGTGCCGTGCATTATATTGTCTCACGTTCTTCGTACCCGATAATTTCCGGTAAATGTTAACATAGCCGCCATCAGTTTGAATTCAATAACTCAATGACCGTAATTGCACTTGTAATTGTTTTACGATAAATAAAAAAATATTAAAGATATTTGATAGATCGTTATAAATTTCATGCTGCTATTTTGCAGAAAGGTATATTGATTAAACTATGATAATAGAATTATATATTACGAAATGAATAAATAATAAATATGTTACTATTATCAGCAATATCACTTCAGAACTATAATAAACTTGCCACTCATCTTCAATCGGAAATTTTATAATACTTCAGTATATATAAAAAATATACAACGGATTATAAATCAGTCTACCTTCATATACAGTGCTAACGTTAATTTCGCACTTTGTCTTAATAATTAGGAAATAACCACAATTTTACAAAACCAATCGTATTCAAATTTCCATCCACGCTTATATCACATATGCTAATACTCACTCGCCATGATATTCACTCTAACAGAATAAAAATTCAACGCGACATTGAAGTTGAGAAATGTTACATAATATAATTAAAAGTCATCGATCTTTGCTTCCTACATTTGTTCAGACACACCAAAAACGATTACTCAAAAGTTCACAAACAGCGTCTTGATGATAAGCATCGATTGACCTCCTCCACAACATTTTGTAAGCATTAACACTTGCTTAAAAGCACTATGCCGTTAACTAAACAAACAAGCCAAACATGAGGTACACACACATTAATTAATATGATATATTACGTGTACTGGTTTTAAAAACAATAAATCGATTTAACCTTCCTAAGCTGTACATTTTTACTATGCAAGCTTCGCATCTAAGCTCGTCAGCCTTTTATAATCTTTTAAGGAATTGTCAGTGTTGACAATGTGATGAATTATGCCGATAAATATCATGTCGATATAACCTTTATTTGTTGCCGAAAATCCTTGACGTCTCAGTATGCATGCATTCGACCAACGTAAAAAGAAGTTCTTCCACTCGATATGCAAAGTTTACCTGTTTTGTGTGTATTTTCCCCGCCGTCGGTTGATTTTATTCAAGATATGAATCTCGGCCCTCATAATGTTTTCAATTTCAATGTCCAGCTGTCAAAGAGACACCATGGTAAACAAAATTCAAGGGGGCCAATGTCAGAATGTATATAAATGATCTCAAGCATGGAAAAAATAGTTATTAAATAGTATTTAATATTTTTTTTCTACATAAAATCTCCATAAAATTTGATAGCAAATCTCCCTAAATCTTATCAGTACCCAATCGTTTTTTATTTTAACGAAAATCGTTTGTGCGGAAAAACTCAACCCTTATTCTACAATACTTAACTTTATGCAAACACAAAAATAATGTTATTTGCTTTTTTTATATTCACGTTTTTACTAAATATTTATATAATTGTTATATATATGTCATCTCAATGAAGGCTCCCACATTTATTAATATTTAACTAGAAAATTCTTCGAGTTTTTCATTGTCTATGCAACCTGACTACAAAATAAACTCGATTTAAGCATACATAACGCCACTATCTTTAAAAATTGTCTAAAATCACTTTATTTTTCATCATCTGTCTTTAATATCTTCTGCATATCCAGCATCGTTCCTTTCAACGTCCTTATCTGTACTGTTTTAAAATGTCTTAGATTTATGGGTACAGTTGAACTCCTAGTTCAAATGAAAGTTTACATTACCTTTCAAAGTCGTCTAAAATTACATTATCTTTCATAACCTAACACCCAATGTCTTCTTCGTATGTCGTACGTCGTTCGTTTCCACCGCTCGATCCATTCCCAACTAAAAACGTTTCGTAAATTGTGTTAGCTGAATTGTATTAATGTCTCAGATTTATGGGTATAGTTGAACTCCTAGTTCAAATGTAAGTTTACATTATCTTTCAAAGTTGTCTAAAATTACATTATCTTTCATAACCTAACACCCAATGTCTTCTTCGTATGTCGTACGTCGTTCGTTTCCATCGCTTGATCCGTTCGCAACTAAAAACGTTTCGTAAATGGTGTTAGCTGAATTGTATTAATGTCTCAAATTTATGGGTAAAGTTGAACTTCTAGTTCAAAGGTAAGTTTACATTACCTTTCAAAGTTGTCTAAAATGACATTATCTTTCATAACCTAGCGCCTAATATTCTCTCCATATATCGTACGTCATTCTTTCCCACTTTTTTATCCATTTCCAACTGTTTATATGTCACATAATTTGTTAGTTATATTATATTAGAATGTCCCAAATTTGTGGGTACATTCGAACACCTGGGTCAAATGTATGTTTACACTGGCCTTCAAAATTGTCTAAAATAAAATTATCTCTAGTAATCTAGCAAAAAAATATCTTCTCCATGCGTTATAGTCCGTTTTTTTCTTTTCTTGATTCGTTCCCAACTGATAGTGCGTCGCAAATATAATTAATTATATTGTATTAGAATGTTTCAGATTTATGGGTACAGTCAAACACCTAGGTCAAATGTATGTTTGCATTGTCTTTCAAAATTATCTAAAATCACATTGTCTTTCATAACCTAGCAATTAATTGTACCTCCATTTACCGGCCATCTAACCTTTCTACCTCCTTATCCGTTACCTACTAATAACGGGTGGTATATTTTGTTCGCTCTGCTGTACTAGAATAATTCTGAATACAGTCGAACATCTATGTCAAATTTATAATTCCGCTATCTTCAAAAGTTGTCTAAAATCACGTTATCTTTCGTAACCTAATAATTAATGTTACTCGCATATGCAGCGCATCTTTTCTTTCTACCTCCTTATCTATTCCCTGCCGATAACGTGTCGCATATTTCGTTTTTCTGTATTGTATTAGAATATCTCACATTTTCCGAGTATAATTTATACACCTACATTTTATATTTGTTTTTTTTTCAGTTTAAAAAGCCACAAATTTAAAATTAAAGGGGCAGTGAAGCACAGCAAGCCATATCATTGAAGTTTTCTCACTTCTTTCTCTTGTCATCGTTATGTTATAATAACAATACAATGGTCTCATTCAATGTTAAATTACATTGAATCGGGAAGTTTGAATTCTATCATTTAATTAGATAAAATAAATATGCCGGTAGTGAATCGTTAGAGTGAACAAAAAGTTGATAAAAATAGTAGTTAGACGTCTGAAGAAGCTAATTTTACTGTCAAATGTAAACATTTTTTTAAATATTTACCTTTTGGATTCCAACTTTGTTAAAGCTTCCCATAAAAAACAGTGATATGCATAAAAAAAATACGTAAAGTTTAAAACGTAACATTTGTGTCTCTACTTACAAATTATATTGCCAATTCGAACTTCGGACGGTTGTAAATTTTAATGAATAGCTCTCGTAAATTTGATTCCTGTCTGAATAACCAGCGAAGGTCATGGTGAAACTCATCGAAGTGATGTAAATATATTTGACATTGAATACAACAAACGTGAACTTGATACACATTTTCAACGACATTTATTCACGCTAACATAATGAATTCACCGATTGTGGGCCGCAGTACGATGAAATTATTACCAACGTGGTCGTCGCAGATTATGGTAATGACATTAGCATAAACTGATGAATTTCTCATAAGAATATATCAACACCTGTGGTCTCCGCAAACGTGGCTTGGGTTTGTTCGGTAGACGGTATGGTGCGTCGAAGCAAGCGATTGAACCGAAGGGGTTCAAGGTTTTTGGGAAACAGTAAGGTGACGTGTAGCAAACTTGTTCCATAACGATTTCTCGGAAGGACTGCGAATTTAATGCGGAATTAATATAAAACAATATGCTACCTTTTCCTTAATTTGATAAATACGCTACAACTTGTTCCTCACGAATTTTCTTCATTTTTTGGTAAAGTAATTAATAGTACGATGGCATAATTAGTAATATAATCATCAAGGTATTCATTTATTAAAAGCATTAAACATTTAACAATCAATATGTTTCTCAAATCGATAAATATTCAAATTACATAGACTTTTGTGGATTGGATACTTCAAGAGTTAAAGACCGAACTCTTATGGCTGGACTGTATTATTCCTTCATCTGTACCTTATAAATTGTTTAGCATTGTATTGTGTAAGGAAGCTGCATTACAATAACATTTTTTTTTTTAAATCGGTAAAACAGATATTGTGCATAAAAGTTTTTCTAATTTAAAAAAAAGGATGAAGTGTAATGCAAAAAAATATAAAAAATATTAAGTATGTAAAATGTTAATATTATATAACTTGCGTAAAGTTTCAAGGTATATTCGTATTTTGCTTTTTGTTTTCAATACTTAAGTTTTTAAAGTGAAAGTTACACACCATAACTGTTATTAAAGAGTTCATTCCCACATGAGGTCTGTTATAGGTTGGTGTATACAATAAGGTATATATATATATATATATATATATATATATATATATATATATATATATATATATATATATATATATAATGAGGTGTTGTTTTTCTATAGTGGAATAGTATTTGCATAAAATCGCCGCCATAAAGTTTCATTTAAATAATGATACAAAATAAAATAAAAATGCGCTTATGATATGGATTAATTCTTTTGATGTTGTTCAAATATTATGATACAGGTAGCTATCAACTTATTTAGAATTCACTTATAACAATATGGCACGTAACTAATCGTATTGAGAGAAGTCTGTTTTTGTTTGGCAAGACATAGAGAGAAGTTTGTATATACCTACCTCATGAATATGGCCTTCCTAATATAATAAATATTTAATAATACCTAATATAAAAAGTAGAGAGATAAATATATTATCACAAATATCCCAAAAAATATGAAATCTAGAATAATTTTTACATCTTTTCTACACCGTTTGTGTTGGCTTCTAAAAATCCTGTCACCTTCATAAGCTAAGGTTTACTAGTTTCAGAAAAAAATATTAGTGATTAAAATTATGTAGAAAAAATATTTCTGAGACCCTTAAGTACAGCCATTTTAAATGACACCCCACATTAAGATAATTTGCGCCCCGCTTTAAAATTTTCTATTGAGATATTTCCGGGGTAATATGCTATGCTAAATTTCAAATTTCTACGTCAAACGTTTCCTGAGGAAAACGGCTGTTGACAGAAGTTCAGGACATGCGAGGTCTTCTAAGGGCTCCGTTTTCCTCTTGAGGTACGAAAATCGGAAAAATAATTAAGGACACAGCAAATATATTGAATATATTTAAGTGAAATATGTAAAAAAAATAAGTGAATGTACATCATGACTAGGAAATGAATACCAATTTTTAAAGTGGTAACACATAGAGGTTTGATCACTCTGATTGCTTGGATGGTACGAATATTATCATGTAACAGAGTTAATTCTGTTCATGGAAAATATTTTTAAAAGAATGATTGATTTAGAGCATAAAATGGTATTGAAAACCAAAAAATAAATTCTTACAATTTGTGTCTGTCTGTCTATATGTTAATTTGTTCTTCAATCACACAAAATCTACTAGATGCAGATTGATGAAATGTTGTGTGATGAAATTTATACTCTCGCACAACACATAGAATACGTTTCATTTGGATGTTACAGATTTAAAAATAACCCTTGACTTGGTGAATATTACGGCATTTGTACCGCCGACACCACCTTCCACGTTTTTAGTGACTTTATGCTCATCAATATATTATGATATGGCACCGCCAACGCCATATATCAGCGTTTTTAAACTTGAAGCTCATAGGATTCTGAGAGAGAAAAAAAAACAAAAAACACAAAAAAATCCTATTAACTTCTTATTCCGAATACCAGGTAAACGATGTCGCGTTCACAACTAGTAAACAATGCAATTCTTTATCGAGGGGAATTATATATTTTCGGAATAGAATTTAAAATCAATTATACGATCCCCTAATGAATTCTGTCCAAATATTAAATAATTTTATATTTTCCACCTAAGAGTGTAAAGTCACTGCAATATTTTTAAAAATTTATTTAGATAAATTTACATTCCATTATATACATCTCCATACTAAAACGGACTGGATAAAACTTGCTTCGATTATCACACCCACCATCTTAATAATAATAGTAATAGGCGAAGACAATGTGATAACACCTTGAATGTCATCATGCGACTTTGTTCTTATTTTCTTCACTGACAAAAAAATGAATGAAAAACAAGTTCTTCACAAACGTTTACATATTATGACCGTATAAACCGTGAAAAAAATTTATGAGAATCAATATAAACTAGAATAATAGAAAAAAATTATAATAATTTATTTCTCTTGCAACGACAACAAATACAAAAACAGTTAACAGATAACAAATTCCATGTTATGGCCCACTAATAAAAAAGATATCATTTCTTGTAATAATACGCCTTGGAAAGACGGAAGATTAAATAACTTAAATTACGTTATCAAACAAAAATTGCAAAAAAAACTTATAGTTCAAAATTACTTATATTTTTGGGACTCCATTAAAAACTCGGCTTTTGGATTGACTGAATTTGGTCTAACAGATTAAGAATAGATAATGTTTTCTATAATAGTAATACGATTTAATAGTAGTAATGTGGGTACGGCTTGAAAAATTTTAAACCATTTAAAAATTAAAATTAAAAATACATAACCCAAATCTTTTAAAACTATATGAAAACCCACAGAACCTAATTTCTGATTAAAAACAGAAAACTCTAAAAGTTCCGTGGATATGTTTAATTGTCAGTGATAAATAATATAACGTCAATAATAGAAATTACTTGGATACTTTGTTAATCCCAGAAAATATTTTTTTTTCCGAAAAGATACTGAAATACAAGAACCTATATGAATTTTAGTAATACAAAAACATAACGTAGCCAAAATAAAAGAAAATGTTTTCGGCGTTAACATCCATCGAGTATTACTTTTCCTTTCTTGTTCAAATTTTCAAAAAAATCATTGTCATAAATAATATAACGTCAATAATAGAAATTACTTGGATACTTTGTTAATCACACAAAATATTTTTTTCCGAAAAGGTACAAAAATACAAGAACCTATATGAATTTTAGTAATACAAAGACATAACGTAGCCGAAATAAAAGAAAATGTTGCCAGCGTTAACATCCATCGAATATTACTTTTCCTTTCTTGTTCAAATTTCATTATAACTGAAAATGTTCAAAGGCTAAACAATATATGAAGAAAGGTTTTGAATCAACTATTCAGGCTTTATAAAAACATTACATTCAAGTTTTATATGCTTCCTGATAAAATAGATTCATTTCGGCTTCGTACGCACTTTTATACTAAATCAATTACGTGTTTCAATTAATATTCACCTTCGGGCTAAGAGAACGTTTTAATTAACATTTCGTATTTTTATCTGAAAAGAACCTAACTACAGAAAATTAACGTTAAAAGTTGTAACACATAAAATTAAAAGTATAATCATAAATTTAGGTAACCTACTAATTCTAACATTACTTACCTAATTATTTAGTTTCTACGTGAGTAAAACTTGTAATGGCGGGCAATAAATAACAACAAATATTAATTGATTATATTATTATGTAAATTTTAATTTATTCACGCGAGAGATTATTAATTATGCAAAGCTTTATTATTATTAATTATTTTTACATATTAATTCTCTACGGGGGGCAATTATTTATATCTTATTTTACCAGACTTGTTTTATCTTAAGATCTCTAATTCCTTTCGTACATTAATATAATGCGTGAATGAATAACTTCACGGACGTAAAGCTGTTTGGATTATTTGAAGGGCGATTACCAAAGAAACTCTATTTATAAAACGGATTGGACAAGCTGTTTTGTTTTTGTTGGGAGTGTTTTTTATTATAGATTTACCAGTACGGAGAAAAACTTTAAATATGTCAATAAAAAATATTGAATATCATCCAATTAAATATTTCTTTTCATAAATATGCCCTACCACAAAAAATCTATCAAATACGACTAAAATTGACGTTACGAGAGTTCCATATATATTTAATGACTTGTAAACATTTAACGGCACATAGTATTTCCATTAAATTTATACAGATGTTTATTATTCACAATATAAATATATTGCCTACATCTTTCACAGGCGTTAAAGCATAATTCATATTTAAAAATTATATGATCTAGGAGTAGAATAATCGCTTTAGTTTTCCCAAAACATTTACGTAGATTTCTAAAAACGCTATTATTTCATAATTTTAAGTTAAATAGTTTCGAAGATAAGAGAGTAAAGCTTATTACTTTGCATATTTTCCAATATATCACTGAATAAATACTACCTAGAATTAAGACTAAACTATTTTCGACGTTTAAAAATTCTATGATCTAAGAGTAGAATAATTGATTTAGTTTTCCTAAAAACTTTACGTAGGCTCCTAAAAACGCTATTATTCCATAATATTAAGTTAAATAGTTTCAAAGATAAGGGAGTAAAGCTTATTTCTTTGTATAATTTTTCAATATATCTCTGAAGAAATACCACCTAGAATTAAGACAAAATATTTTCGAGGTTCTTATTAACAACTTTTTAAACGATATCCCCATATATATAAACTTTAAAAAAAATTCAAGAACTTAATACGACACCCAAATTCGTACCAAAATATTTTTAAGTGTTTACTATTGAGCCATAAGTGAGTTAATACGTTTTATTGTGGGACTTTAAAAAAGTTAGAATTATCATTAAAAATAACATTTAATGTCATGTAATTAAGTGCACCTTTTTATAAACATACCCTGCCATGTAAATTTAAAAATACATTGCCAGAACTATTTTTATTCTATATTCATTTTGTTTGAAAAACATCAAATTCTACACAAAACAACCATATATTGAAGATATCAAACTATAAATAAACCTATCTTCGTCATCTCGCAGCAATAAATATTTTATTTCTATACAACAGTACGAAATAAAACAGAAGAACGTCGAAATTAAAGCAGGAGGAAAACTTGGCTCGTTAAGCAATAAAAAGCAACGTCATAAACTATTAATGAAACATAACACCTGATATTTAAGCAAAAATTTTATATTTCCGGACGATGAAAAGATAAATCGACCTTATTAAAAGACACGATTTTATTTTATAACCCGATAACTAGTCTGCAGGTGTCTGACGCGCCCGTTTTAAAAATATTATTGATTGTTGCCGTGCAAAAGTTGTGTAATGGGCAAAGTTGATTAAGTTAAAATGAATGATCATGCGTGTTAGGTTCACAAAATTGGACATTAGGCACTTCATCTATTTAGCACATTTGATTCCATTCAGCTTTATTCATATTTCATTCCCACATCACACTGAATCAGGGTTACCACGATAACTTTTAGAAAAGTAGAAGTTGTGAATTAAAAACCCCTGACATTTTGTTTGTAACCCCGTTAACTTAAATCATTAAAATAAGAACCCTTATTATATTAAATTTAAACAGTACTAATCATATAATACTAATCAAGATTATTTTTTCGTAATCAGCCTTGTGTTTTCCACTAACCGTAAACAAAAAAATGTACATAAGGTTGCATATTAAATATTTGGTTGCATGGTTGCATATTAAATTGCATAAACATTAAAAAAAACTATATTATTATTAATTTAAACCCTGCAACAATTAAGATCCATAGTAACGAACTTTAAAAATGGAATTAACAGTAAAGTTCATTTCAAAACTTCTACGAGTTCATAAAATTCCTAGCAAGTCATTGTATATTTATATTTAGTGTTAACCAATTTAATATATAGTTCACGGTTATTGTTTATTTCTTTCATTAGTCTATGCATTAATTTAGACATACAGGAATAGAAAAATGCTTTCTTAAAAATCAAGAACACTAAATAATTTCCCGGACGGCTCTTTTAAAAAGTGAACGGTGTCCAGGGAAAAGAGGATGAATGATAACCCTACACTGAATAAACTAAGAAACAATAACTACAGCTAACAATAAAACTTGTCAACAATATTGTAAGAGCTAGTAGAACTCAGTCTACGAGGTTTCCATTCACACATAAATATTTAAGTACATACAGTAATTTATAATTCAATGAGAATAGCTTGCACCAAACTTTTGTAACTAAAATATTTATATAAAAATAGTAATATTATCATTAGCCATATAAATATATTGTCTAATATAACAACAAAGCGAATTTGTGAAAAATTATGAATCAATGCTGTAGTTTTCCGGTAAACTTTAGGTAAATTTCAGTAACGGAACTTTTTCCTGATTTTTATTCTAACACTTTCAAAAACAGTGGGAAGAACATATTTTTTGAGCATTTTCAACAATATCGCCAGAATTATCTTGCATAACATTTTCAAAAAATTGTTTTATAGCCCGTAAACCTTTCTCTTTCAATTGATACAAAATTTAAAAAATTCTATTACTCGTCCGCTCGTTCTAATGTTTCTGTAAAAATATTTTGTAGTGGTAACTTTTGGAACATATGTTGGTTAACACGCTTCATGACTGTAAGGATTAACATGCTTCGTCACTGTAAGGATCTATGTGCTGTATCATCGAATTGCAAGTTTCTGCGTTTTTGAGAAAAGCATCTATGATAGATATTCAGACAGGTAGTCGAATAGAAAAGTAAGTGAACTTATAAAGACCTTTTTCCCTTTTGAAATAAAGAACCCTAAAGACGAACGGAGGGCCTAGACAAAACACCCCTCCGTTTTTGTTTAATTAAAAAGGATTTTTTATCGCTTGCAAAAGGAGCATAAACAGTAGTTATGTGATATTTCGAGAAAAGCCTGAAAAAACGAAGAAAATATCGATTTACTGGCTATATCAGTTTCGGATGTAACCGATTACGATCGTTTCATCACAATGAATTTCAGGGCTTTTTACTGTCCGACACTACTCTATTCGCTATTATCTTCATTGTTTATTAATAAGTTTCAGTACGTTTCTAATACTTTAGTAAAGAAAATTAATTTAGAGCTAATAAATAAAGCTACTAAAAAAATTGATTGACGCGTGAGAAAAGCCTAGAGCATATTTGTCTGACCAAAAATCGCAATATTTTATCTTTAATTTGCCAACCATCACGAAACTCACTACACTTTAGCTAATTTCCCAGTTCTTTTTCTGGTAAAACTTTCAAAAACAATAAAAAATTAGCAATCTTCGCATCTCCTCCATGTTCCAAGCAATCGCTAACTATTAGAGCCACAATTTCATCGATCACATATATTTGGTCATTATACCCTTCCCTAGCTTTCACATAATTTCACTTATTTCAATTTCTTTCAATATGCTTATACGACGTAAAGCTTTCCACTTTATCTACTATCGGACATCTTCCTTATTGCAAACTAAGACGCTCTACCCATCCCCGCGCATAAATATCGTATTTAGCGCTCAGTTCCGAAGTTTTTTCTTAATATTCCTCATGTTATTATGAGGAACACGGTTGAAAAATGTTGACATAAACCAGTTTTATATACATTTCCAACTAAACAATTATCACGAATCAGTTAGCCACTTCAAAGTATTAACTGTTTTGCTTTCCTCACTTCGTTGGAATATTACACGGAAGACATATCTTCCTTGATTTTTTTCTGATAAAACGAAATTTAAAACATATATGACTTATTCTTGGTCTAATCTCCTTAATTATTTTGTTAATGCTTTTCTACACGTTCCTTTTTCACGCTAAGCAGCCTCACGACCAACCACGTCAAGCAGCCTCATGACCAACCTGATAATAAATTTGCATCTTCATTCACGTACCTCTTGAGATAGGCAACAAATTTTTAAAGCAAATTCATATACAGTTTTTAACATTTGCGTTTTGTTAACCACTAATTATGTTATTCTTATTCACATTGTAGGCGTCCAATTTAAAAAAAAATATTCAATGAAAAAAACAGCCAATTGTTATTTTAACACAGTACGTCGAGCTATTATAATTATATTAATGCGTACATTTTGTTACTCAAGGTTTCTTTTATTTAGTAAATAATATTATCAAGAATATATTTGTTTCATAAAGGACTGTAAACTTCAATTGAAACTTCAAAATTTGAATTAATTCATTTGGTTTATGTGACCTGATCCTATGGCGTGATCCATTGATTATATCAAGGAACTTTTCATCCGAATGCAAACGTTCTAATTGTTGATGATTTTGTCATACTTATATATAGAATACTTCTTAGCATTACGATGAGTTTTACATGCACATGCTACTAGGATGAAAACCAACCAACTAGCTCGCTCTTGGGCGCGCCTGATTATGCCGCGTTGGTACATGAGCGTTACTGTTTGTTGGTCAAGAAATCAAATTAAATCTCTAAACTTTTATACATATTTTATATAAATTTCTTAAATTGAAATAAAGGAAATAATAATAAAATTAGTCTGTATATTCTGTAGCAAAGTTACTAAAACTATGAGAAAAATCGTATATATATATCCATTTGAAACACCTTTATTTTAGACACCTGTGCAGTGGCTCACCACCTTTGAAATCCAAGTTCAGAATCCATAACTAACCCATAAATAGAAACAAAATACTTAGTATATCCTTTCCTCTGAATTTTCAAAATAATACCAGCGGAAGCTGAGACAATCAGGATAATGATCATAATAATAAAAGAAATATATTAATAATGAATAATAATAATCATCGAATAAAATAAGAATAGCGACAGGTTACACAAACATATAAATACATTCGTTGACCAAGTATGATATGCATACTCTATATATATATATATATATATATATATATATATATCATATAAAAAATCATGTCAATCCATTACTCCGTTGCAATGCGAAAAAGACAAACAAACACACTATCGCTATTAATTAGGATGATATTATTTAGGATTATAACATTAGTTAGGATAAGATTTCCCAAAATAAAAGTAGCCTATGTCATTTCCCGGCCTATCATAAATAGTTTAAAAAAAAATACAGTAAAAGCATGGGGTGCTTTTCCTCGAAATCTAACTGTTAAGCATTTTCATTGTTAATTTGAGAAGCAAATGATTTATTTTTGGGAAATATATATTTAGAACTACTTTCTAAAAAAACTTCTACAGAATTCAAATTATTAATTTGCAGCATCGTTGATTAGGCTTAGATGTCTCTTCTTGATTCTGTGTTCTGTGGGCAACTGAGCACACATTCTTTCCATCTCTGCCAACGCATCAGTACTGCAAGGCGTCTTTCTGGTAAGCTTGGAACAATCCAATTCTTCGATCTGACTTCCTGTTCTGTTCCATGGAATCAGTCCTATTTTTTTGTGTTATCATCAGAATTACACACAACTGCCAAATTTATGATGACACAACAATTAGAACCCCAAATATGGTTGGAAATATGGTTGTTCCATTATAAAGTTCAGTGTCTAAATATATATATATATATATATATATATATATATATATATATATATATATATATATATATATATATACATATATATACAAAATAGGTCCAAAAGTGGCAAAATTTATTGTATGACTTGATTAGCCCAAGAAAAAACTAATAAAAAAGCTTTGTGTTGTATATTTCAATTATGTATATATTTCAATTTACAAATTAAATCTGTCTAAAAGCAAGTATCGATATCTTATTGTGTGATTTGGTAAAACATAAAACAACAATAATTCCTAACGACATCATATAACGCATAGGCAAATTATATTTAGAACAATTAAATAGTAAACAAGCAGTTTTAATAGCCCTTGTTTATTGCGTCGCACAGCTTCAAATTAACGTGGGAAATAAAATACCTTGAAGATGAATACAATCTTTGTACTCCTATTTATATGTGCGAATATAAAATTCAATTGTTAAGAACATAATATAAATATATTTTATTAAAAATTATAGTATAAAACGACAGTAATTATTTGTGGCTATCTCATATCTCAATGCACAATGAATGCGAACAGTGCCGAATGCCATAATCCGTCAATTTATTGTAAACATTAAATGTGACGTTAAATATGCAAATGCCCATTTAAGCTTTATAAACCCTCCTCATATATTATAATTGTCTGTGATAAATTTGAGAAGGAAAAAAGACATGACGTCAACGAAACATTGTTAGCATCAATTTAATATGTGTCCTCATAATGTTGTCATCACCTGCACTGTTGATTTGGTAAGATACTCCCAGTTTAGCTTAAAAAATGTAACTGCATTAAATATGAAATGCTTTTTAGACACGTACAATCTTTTACCAAAACAATGTAAACCCACTTCAAATAACCACCAAATAAAAATCGCACTTATGTTTCAATATGTTTCAATATGAATGCACATATAT
Source organism: Druceiella hillmani (assembly GCA_039881145.1). NCBI lineage: Eukaryota > Metazoa > Arthropoda > Insecta > Lepidoptera > Hepialidae > Druceiella > Druceiella hillmani. The sequence goes on along the minus strand of JAYKKI010000017.1, from coordinate 21,169,391 downwards.
TTTATATTTTCAATATTTTGTAACGAAAATATGAGAACTTAGTTGAGACTTTTGCGGTACGATGTTGTTTCTGAACAAAGATCATTTGCAAAACACTACTAAGCTTAGGATTTATGAAATACTATTTCTATTGTACTATTTGGAAAAATACACATTCTAATTGTCCTATTTTCAATTAGAATGTGGATTTCTCAATAATCCTTTGGTTTTATTACTCAAGTTTTTTTTTTAATATTTTAAAGTTATCGTTCTTATGATTATGTCATTTAAATACACGATACAAGAAATATTACAGCAGAATAACAGTTTCCTGCGTAACGCCATATTTGAGATGGACCTGGTAACAAAATAGGTCTAAAAGTGGCAAAATTTATTGTCTGACCTGATTACCCCAAAAAAAAACTTAAAAACTTTACTTAAAAAGATCTGTCAAGAAAAATAATTTTTCAATATCTCCATAATTTAAGTAATAATTTAAGTCATCTTAAATGTCATTTTTAATTTTAAGTCAATGAACTAAATATTATGTATAAATTTCAAGTTTTTTTTCAAAGACATTAAGCATTAATATTTCATTTAGAAGTTAGAAGACAACGACAGGCGAGCTGACGTACACACAAGTTGACAAGGTTGCCACAATAATAAGACTTCGGTAAATTAAAAATGTGTATTTACATACAAATAGACTAACGTACCACTAATCTCAACTTCGTACATAATCTAAGAGTCCCGATAGTGCTTAAAACGCAGTTGCGAACTTCACAAAACACCGGTTACTCGCAAACCGAGAAATATTTACATGGACCGTTTCGTGCCATTTTTGACCCTCCTCTAGCTCAATCCCTATTTGGGATAAATATATAAAATGTACGTATTGTTCTGCCAGTTCTCTTGCAGAATACCAAATTTCATTATTACATAGATCCCGAGAAGATATTTAAATTTGGCACTCAATAATTGACCCCCTCATTCATTGCCAGACCATCAAAATCATTAGGTCGCTGCTGACGATTACAGCACCATAAAATTTGGGGCGTAGTAATTTTCTTATATGAAGATAATGAAATAATTATGAATTCAGTCGAGCTGGCATACTTGCGACGTTTGATAACTGATAACTATGCTGTCATTTTAGTTTCAAAAATAAGCACTTTGGTTTTGGCAAACGGATCTTGTTTTGTGAGGAATTAATAAATGGATGATTTTGTATTTGAGAAAGCAATTGCATAATTTTTTATACTATTTTGGTAGGTGTGCATAATAAATATAGTCGCCAACTACGAGTATATCATTAATGTAATCGAGGAAAAGTATTTTATCGAGAAAGAAACCAAAATTTTAGACATTGGTGATGGTCAATTGAGTAGGTACACACTGAGGGACATACTAGTTGATGAGACATATTGATTGTATGCTAAATCTTATTCTGTGTATGAAAGTACTGAATAAACTTCTAGTACGTTCTACAAAATTCTGACGAATTTTTTGCAATTCTTATATCGTTGCAAATATTTTAATATTTTTTAAAATTTTTGCAATTTACTTTATATTTTTAACAAATTAGATTTTGCCGAAAATAAATAATACAAACGGGATTTAAAAGTTAAGGTTTATTAAAAGGAAAATTTATTTCGCGGCATTAAAAATATTACAAGAAATCCTGTGATTCAACTAAAACTAATCGGTTCTGAAGAAAGTCTGAAACCGCAGAACCGATGAGTTTTACTTTTTATGTTTTTGTTGTACTTGTATAGATTTTTAAATTTTTGGTATTTTAGAACACAGTTCCCTTATATGGATTTCCTAAACCCATATAAAATAAGATGCGAGCTAATAATATTTGACTCAAATATATACTCTGTTACATTTGTTACGTAACTTAATATATATTCCTTATTCACATTCTCCCCGTTCTGAACGTAAAATATGGTGTTGGTGTTTATGATGAAACGCACGGTATTCTAATTAACCGTCTTGAAAATTCGAAATTTAAAAAATCATATTTTTTTCACAAAATTACTTTAATATATATATATATATATATATATATATATATATATAAACATACATATATGTGTATATATATATATATATATATATATATATATATATAAATATATTTATATTACGTGAAATCCTATACTGCTCTCATAATCTTTAAAAAGTATCAGAGAAAACTATTTTTCAAAATAATATATTTTCAAAATAACTGACAATGCACAATGCTAATATAACGTTTATTTTAATATTACGTTAATTTTAATTAAAGGTACGTTATCCTGAATAAGAATAATTGTAATTTTTCTTAAATACTTCAGTTTTTCTTTTTTTTCTGAATAATACGCCTAAATATCTTTGTGAAAAAAGTTGCAAAAATATAAAATTTATTGCAGTATTCCCGTAATACTTAGCCTCGAAAATATGAATTTATTGGTAGACTAGAAGAGAAACATTAAAGTCACAGAAGAAACTCATAAAGTTCCACGGAGGAAATATATAAATACGTGAGCAGAGCTGTTTTATGGTTATACCAATTTATACCAATTTTCCTGTAGATTCACTGAAATATCAGGCACTAGCAACGAACTCCCCACCCCCATCCCCCCAATTCAATTGCAGTAATAAATATCGGAATGTGGCAACGTACTGCAACATTTCAGAAAACTCAAATACTTAGGCCAATTAGGCTCTGTAAACAACTCTGAATGTGATTGTGCATCGTTTGATGTTTACAATATCAATAACAAATTAATTCTTAATGAATAAACAATAAACAAAGATAAAAACAATTCTTGTATGGAATTACATCGCTCATTCAATTTCAGACAAAAACTATTCACAGTCTTCATAAAATGATTTTTTTCCCAAAGCACTGAGTGATAAAACGTAAAAAGATCATTGAGATTTATACTCAGCCTGGAATGTTGCAATTTTAGTATTATTAGTTTAACGATTATCTCACTGCCGGTAGGTTAATGGTTTACATTATTATTATATTCGTATTTACAACTGTCAATTACACACATGATATTTAACCAATTTTAACAACGTTCCTAAGTTATTTTTACGACCATTTTTATGAGTTAAGACACAATAACTTCAAATGGCCATGATGATATAATTTTTTTTAAAAACACCATTAAATTTAATTAAGCTCGGATCAAATATCGTAACAAAAATATTTCCGCAATGTTATTTGAACAAATATTAAAAGTTTATTTTGGTGTATTCAATATTGACATGACATGAGTAATCTTTTTCCTTTTAATCGTGTAAAGTAAGGTTTCCGGATACACGCTCATCTCTTTCCTCTTAAATAAATTTATATTACAGCGATTCCTTATCGATATAGATAGTTACACAGTGATTTACAAATAATTTAGTAAAAATGCTACTAGCACTAATTACAAGTTTCAGGAGTTGTGGATGAAATATAGAGACGAAACGTAAAGACAGAAATAATGAATTGAAGGTTAAACCTTCACTGCAAGGCTTAGCACAATGTTTAACCGGTGTCATCATCTGGAATAGGTTTAATAACTTCGGTATCACAATTAAATGAAACTACGTGATGTAGTATTATTTCAGGTGGGCTATTTGTTGAAGATGTTGTAATACAACGAAACCTAGGCCGTGGTAAAGAACTTAAAGAAAGTAGAAATAATACTAACATCACGTAGTTTCATTTAATTGTGAATAATGAATTTCTACAAAGTTAACGCCAAGTATATTCAAGATACAACCTCGGTATCATTCAAAATTAATATATTTTATTTGTATAAGTGATGAATATGCTATTATAACTATCACATGCATCTTGTAACAACAATCCCAAGAGTTCCAGTATATTTTGATGAAGTCAAGAATATTGTATGCCATATACGGCGACGTGTGTGCGGCCCTTTCACTAACAATCATTAATTATTGAGGTTAATGAATGAAAATGGCTCGCGTGGTCCATAAATACGTTAACTGTCAACAATGTTAAATTCAATTTATACTTTTAACGCTTATAAATTAGAAACACGAGTACAGCAATACAAAAAATTTCCTCCACAACATTAATATTGTCAATAAGACCATTTAATAAATCGTTTCTCATTAAACACTTATAATAAAATTATGTTGCATTCGCGTTTTATTGCTATTTCTCCAAATCATAAAATTACATCACTCATTTGAATGAAGTCTTAATTTATTATTGAAATTATGAATACATGTTTCTAGTAGATTTTCAAAAGAAATAGTACAAAAAAATCCAATAACCTTCAAACTAAAACGTGAAGTTTTTTTTAAGTAAATGTGTAATGAATGCGGAGCTAAAGAGAAAGTACAATGCCCAAACATTTTCATGAATAAAAACAGTTATTTTCGCATTTCATAATTGGTTTTTCTTTAAATATTTTTCTGATGAATAAAATAAGTTTTAATAAATTCATTAGATGTCTTATTTCAAAACAAAAACTTACGTTTTCATGCTCTTTTCAGAGTGCAAAGAACGTGATCATTATATTTAAGCTTTAATTACTCCGAGGGCGTGTATTGTTGGGCGTTGTTCAAGCGTAAAACCTTTTATTAGAAGAATTTCGAATAAGTATAATTACCATAAATAACACTGAGTTCATACAACGAATCAATACCCATAAAGCGTCCACTTTCCAACGGGATCACTCAAAAAGAATTCGACGCGTCATGGCGCAATGCGCCGGCATCAAACTACATGCGCGGATGCACCGTTGGCAGGTTTCAAGTACTCGTAACTCGTTCCATTGACTCATTCGTCGGAAGTAAAAAAAAATTATGGGGACGAGGTCGGACCCGCCGCTACCCGACTTGTATACATGCCTTCTCACCAGATGTTCTCTTTAATGTATTTAAATGTAATTAGTAATCTTTTAATTCTAATCGTTTGATTAATTTTAAAGAGAGGTCAGTTTGACCAACGATAACCTTGATGTATTTAAATACACACAAGAATACAGTCATTCCGTTTATAGAATGTTTTTATAGCGTAAGTACGTCTCCTTCCGGTTAATGTGCTGAGATTGTTATCCATACAACGCGGATAACCTTTGCCATGTTCACAATTATTCAACAAAACGTCTGATGTTATCTTAAAATAATATCACGAAATCACAAGATTTTTTTTACTAAACGTATGCCTTTTATTCAAGTCAGCTGTTTAGTTTAATATCGATGAGTTCAAATGTACTCGTAAGGCTCAAAGGGATAACTTGAAAACTAAAAATATTTGCGGGAAAACACTGTAATAATATAATATCCTTCTATGTCCAATTATTTAGGGTCATTTATATCTTTAGTGGATATTTTATAAAACTTCTCTCCATTTCTTGATCCCTTTTTATTCTTGTATCATTATTATCATCTGTATACTTCACTATTTTTGTGTATTTTTCATAATAATTTTACACAATATGAACGTAGAAAAGGTGTACTACGATATTTATCAGGAACCGAACGCTTTCTTTTCCATATTATATAAGAATTTTCCGCGTCATAAAAATGTATAGAGTATAGAGTGGCTTTCATCTATAATATTAAATTATTTTTATTCTAGGTCAAGCTCAAACTTGGTAACGGTCCTCTTGTATATATATCTGCGCAGTTTATATGCATACACATCGTTTACCTGATTCAGGGTTATTCTCTATGTTATTGTAACACCATTGTAACCAAATTCATTTAGGTTAGTCTGGTAGCTGAATTTAATAAAACAAGCTTTCCTCTGTATGTTTCTCCTTTATATCTTTTCTCCTCCGTTCACATATTCGACGTACCCCTGAAACGGGTACAAGTATCTGTTCTGTTACTCATCACTTTTCTATTAAAGTTATTATCGCATTATTTATTCGTTCATGTACTTTGTGTCATTCGAAATATGGACTATAATAAGGTAGTTTGTAACGTTACGTATGTATCGTTACCAACTTCAATTACCTACTTTCCTGAATTGAAAGTGTACATGGACCGCTCCTAAAAAGATCGATATTTTTGAGATGTGGTGTCGGAGAAGAATGCGTATATCATGGATTACGAAGAGAATTAACAAATCCAGACTCCATCGATCCAAGTAAAGACCAAATTATTAACCATCTGTTATCAAGTAGTCCCCAGCTATTTTGGCTACATATCTCGTAGACATTCATATAATCTAGATAAACTGTTTTTTTTTGGTAAAGTAGACTGACAAAAGACCTCGTGATCGATATCTTATCCGCTGGTCAGATAAAGTCAAGATCATCGCGGAACTCCCTGTCTCTGCCACTCGGAGACAAGCCGACGACAGAATAATACGGAAGCAGCGGGTCAGCTCCTATAGCAACGCACTTTAAGACGGACATGACCTTCAGTAAAGTGCGATGAAGAACAAGGAAAAGAAGAAGGGTCTCTCATAGAGGGAAGCTGATAAATATGTATGGGTAAATTTTCAATAAAGCAACGCCAATTATGCAAGTTATAAAAATATTTTCAACTGACGGTCTGCAACTATTAATAAATAAGTAAATATAATAACAACCGATATTGAATATATTTGACGTTAATTTTATAGAAATTCATTATTCACAATTAAATAAAACTATCTGATGTAGTATTATTTCTACTTTCTTTAAGTATTTATATAATATTTAGTTGTTTAGTATTATTTCTACTGTATCTTTGCTAATTGCCTACCTGAAGATGTAATACAACGAAACCCAGGTCGTGGTAAAGAAATGAAATGAAATAGAAATAATACTACATCACTTAGTTTTATTTAATTGTGTATAAAACATATTTTAAAGTTTATAAAAACACTTCTCATTTTGTTAAGTGCTATTTAAAGAAAGACCTCTTAATTTTTCAAGGTGTTTTCGTTTTTTACAGTTAACATTATTTCAGTCTTAATTAGCCTTAACTAATATTAAAAATGTGATAGTGTTATTTTTCTCCATTTACCACGTTTTCACGCCTCAATTACTCACCCGATCTCAGCAAAATTATGCATGCCTATAGCCTCTATCATGGGGACTAATATAGAAGTCTTTACATAAAATATTTTCTTAGGGTTGACTACCTAGTGTAGGAAATAATCTTCTTTTTTTCGAGCCATCTATCTATGCACCTGAAACACCTTAGAAATTTCCAATGCTCACATTTAATATTTTTAAAAGAACATCTTTTTTAAAATTTCACCATCATTTTTTTAAATACATCACGTAGTTTCATTTAATTGTGAACACCCAATATATTACCAATTCACATTGCAATGGTATACAAGAGCATTTCTTGTCAACAAAAAGATTATATGTAATATGTACATCAGGTAGCACGAGTTAAAGTCTACAATAATAAATTTTTCAGATGTCTTTTTTGCATAAAATGAACCGGTGTAAAAAAAATATAGAAGCAACCCGTAAACAGGTGACGATACGTTTGTAATTTCCCAGCAAAACATTCCCATAAATAACATTTAAAATTTACGATAGTGCGCAACATAATTTACGGCCGAACATATTTCGGAGAATATTTACTAATATTTTCCTATTAATAAAAATAATAAAATCTCCGTTAATTAAAAAGTGTACAAGTTTGCTTGGCTCGCGTGCAGGACTATGAATTAACTCGAACGCGATTTGGATATGATACTCACAAATCCACCGATAGTTTTAATCTAATAGCCATCTGCGTCACATTCGCAGAAATCAGTTAAAATTTCGACTCTGCATGCGTCTGCTGGAGAATAACATCATAAACACCTGTAGAAAAGCGCAAAATCGGTCGAACTCCTTCAAGTGAAATAGTTCACGGACGACAAGAACGGGTTCAATTGGGCGCGACGGTGCCGCGCCCGGAGCCAACACCCGCGCGCCGCGTAACCTTTACATCTCGCTTCCGTACTGCGATTCGCACACCTAAAATCGGACATATCATTACGGTCAAGTGACTTTAGCGGAGATCGACAGAGTCTTCAAGGCGAAGAACGTTCCGATATCGGAACGAACGTGCGGTGCAAAACGTACGAGGCGCACCCGTCAATTCGCCGATAACATCGGTACCGCTTTGCCTCTTGCGCTGCTTCGCGTTGCATAAAAAGTTCATATACATTGTCTTTTAAAATTATAAAGTCGAATCATGTTATTCCGAGTATGTATACACATCGTACTCATTAAGAATGCTTAATAATGAACGGTGAACGCTATAAAGCACGAGCGACCCTATTCGCAATGAAACTTGAATTGAAAATCTAATCTAAGAAAATAATTTTTTCTTGAATACGTTTCATGTTGAGATATAAAACTCATAAAGTGAATCTTAATGCCACTCGCGTATGTTAAAATTATTTCTATCATTTATGTACAATCTTTCAATTCAATCATCGCAATAACTTTTTCAATCTTTTATTTCGAAGCCATTAAAAACCTGATGAGTCATAACTATTTTTTAAGAAAATTACGTAAACTTTAATAATATAAACATTTTTTTTCAATTATTTAAACGAATTATACCTTAAAAACTACTATTTCATATATAAAACTTACTCGTGTTTTTGCAACGAAATACCAAATTAGTTCCAGATGACACTTTTGCTATAAAAAATACTTTACTTTTTCAACTAAATATTTGTCGCTTCAAATAAGTATATATTTAATTTCGTATAGATATTGCTTTCATTTCAGGTACAATATTTATCAAACAAGGTCATTATGATCTAACATAATCAATAATTTGAAGACATCACCCACTTTTATGTTGATCTCCCAAAACGATGATACACGAGTGTATGAATAATAACGTGATCAATTGCATTTATTAAAAATTAAATTTGATTCATGACTTCCATAGAAAAATGAAAAATGATAGTTTAATTACTGAAAAATATTTTTAAATTAATACAAAGTATTATATGTTTACTGACGTCTTACGTCTACTGAGTCGGCTATATATATATATATATATATATAAATATATATATATATATATATATATATATATATATATATATGTATATATATATATATATATATATATATATATATATAAATACATATATATATATATATATATATATATATATATATATATATATATATATATATATATATATGTATATATATATATATATATATACATATATATATATATATATATATATATATATGTATATGTATATATATATATACATATATGTATATATATATATATAATTTCCACTTTATTTAAATTTGCAAAAATAAAGTAGAAATAATGCTACATATAGAAATAATGCTAATAAAACTAGGTGAAGTTTTATTTAATTGTGAATAATTAAGTTCTACAAAATTAACGCCAAATATATTCAATATATGCTTTATAATTAAAAATTAAATAGGCTCAATTTTAAGCTTTCAAGCGACCCTTTCTACCTTTCGGCTCTCACACATACTGGAGTTATAAATTTAAAAAAGACATCCCGTTTCAACAATATTAATTAAATAGGCTTAATTTTAAGCTTTCAAGCGACCCTTTCTACCTTTCGGCTCTCACATATACTGGAGTTATAAATTTAAAAAAGACATCCCGTTTCAACAATATTCATTAAAACTGAAAACTGTCGAAATGTGGAGTGGTCAAAATTTAACCACTAAATAATTTAATTTCATATTAGGTATAAATTTTAGCTTTCTCTCCATACAAACGTTAATTATGCGAAATCCCACGCTCCCCCGTGCGCGCAAAATGCTTAAAAAGGGGTACTTTTTTTTCATGTATTAATATACAGATTTTTAAAAATTATTGAAAGAAATACTTTTAAAAACTGCAATTTTATTTTGTCAGAATTTTTTAAGTCCTAAGTTTCTTCGTAGGAATGAGGAATTTAACCTTTTCAGACAATGACATATACACCATTTAAAAACCTTCCTACAACTTATATAATTTAATACTGTATATATATATATATATATATATATATATAAATATATATATATATATATATATAACAGATTAACACAAACATACACAAGTGTGTGTGTGTATGTGTGAGTTAATCTGTCATTTCTATATCGTAAGAACAGATTACAAAATCTATAAATGGAACGACCTTTCATGTATATTCTTATTAAACCATAGTTAAAGATAACGCTAAAAGAATGTATAACTTTATAAAGTAATGATAGTTCTTATTATGCAATATACACAATTCGAAAGAGCAAAGATATAAATCAATTGTTAATTTCCCCCATTGCAGTAGCAACACTGAACGTAACTTTGGCGCTCCTCTCGATACAACTGCGCAATATCATAATTTGAGACTAAAATTATTACGATTCTACCACGTATTAGATTATTTTCCAAATAAGTGTAACTTTTTAATCTTATGTATACAAATACATTTGCAACTAACTTAAATCCCAATCGAAGATTCCACATACAGACTAAGGAAAAACAGGCACAAAAACCGAATCCATATTTCGGCGCAAATTTAAAGAAACATGACTTCCTAACTCGTGCCTAATTTGTTATTGTTTACATTGTCACCGATATATAATGAATGTGGCCTTACCATAACAGGATACTTACGAATGCACCGATATAATGCTTAGAATCTAAAAGAGATATTTACCGTTAACGTTATGAAACACAATTGTTAACGATAATTAACAACCTCTCCATCATCACTAGTTCAAATAACGTTAATTTTTGCGGTTTTAACTTATTTATAAGCTCAAAGAAATAAGATACAACTTATTTCTTTGGGCTAACAATAAAAAAGTAAACCTAACCGAGTTCGTAGTTAATAAACAATTGATTTCATTAATTTTATTCTTGACAATGGAATCATTTCCTAATAAATATTTATAGCAATCATAAATATGTAGGATTTATGATCTATGATAATTCTACGGTAATAACAAAGTTAACAGCTTCCAAAAATCTTCTCACAAACAGTATTCACAGTGACGCACGAAGATGTTTGCGCTTAGTGCGAGTTACGGTGAATTAATTGTTACGACCATTCTGTTAAAATACTATCCTATTACTATAAAAAAGTTCTGTACATACATATGTGTGTGCATATCTAAATATCTACATATATTTGTACATATATATGTGTGCGTACGTGCGTGCGTTCCTTTGTGTATGTGTGTGTCTGTATGTGTATGTGCACACATATAAATATACTCACATGCCCATACGTAAATAAATATACTGGGTTACCTTTTGGTCAGTGACGGAATGTTAAGTAACGATTAACTAAATCATACAGCGAAAAAAAAATAAAAAGAACATATTTTTTTAATTTTCCTAGCATTTTATTGAGCCCAACCAATGAGGAGCGTTTCATCGCGGCGTTCCTAACGTTTCACTTTTTCTTATAACCTTTCACCATTTCTCAACCCCAAAAGTCCCTTAAGAAGCTTCACTTCTGTTAAATCCTTGTCATATTCACTTTGAACCATCTATTGACATACGACAATACTAAATTATATTATTGGACAAAAACGCCGAATTTCGTTCGACAGTACCAATGTTATTCCTGGAGGAAACATAATCAGTATGATAGTATGAAATATGAACTACCACCACGCCAAGTTATATAAAATTTTGTCGTACCCTTAGGCATAAATCACTAACAAAACATCCAAACATAATTTTCATCGCATTAACATTCCAAGAGTGTGAAGCCGCAAACAATATACAACCTATATGTCACTCCGCTTTATGAAATATAGGCACGCCAAATTTGGTAGCGATTCATTGCATGGTTACAGAGTTATTAGGTAAAAATCACGCAAACTTTCAAAATTATTTAGTAGAGGTATGAGACACTAGAGACATTACATCACACCAGAGCATTTCTAAATATAAAATTAGACCAAAATATTTCCTCAGTTATTAAATAAATCCATAAGATAATTTTTATAACTATTCCATCGTTTGCAGGATACGCACGCTGTTCAGTGAATAAATTTGTAGTGATGGCTAACACGTATCGTTAGAACACGTGCCATCCACCGTCATAGACGTTATTAAAAGCCAGTCGTAATCAATTATATCTAACTGTGCTGACGTAAGGTATTATTGATGTTAAACTTTACGCATTTAGACGTGTACTCTTTGTCACCAAGTATGTTGTGTCCATATCGATTAAGCATTTATGGATGTTGCATCGTTTATTAATGCCCTATAGGAAGGAGTGTAGGTGAAAGACGTATTTGAAAAAGTATTTCTTAGTTTACGAAATACATAAATATGAAAATCTAACGAATAGCAACCGGAAATAGGACATAATTTATTAAAAAACTGGTATTTCTGAATATGAAAAACTGAAAAATTCAGCGAGTGAAAATCAGGACGGAGTAAAAAATAAAATAGAATTTATAACTAAAAACAAAAATGCTATTTCCATTAACGCGCATATATTAAATTTTGCACAAATGTTCATTCATTCTATATTTTTAAAATAATGGATTTTTTACCCTTTTCGAGCGTTACGTGGCTTTTTTGACAACCCCGTCGATCTTACAAGTTCCATGGATTTGCTCTTTGTTTCATCTTACTAGTTCAAAGAGTACCGTAGAAATAGCATTTACAAACTATTCATTCATTTACTCTATATAAGTGTGTCAATTTTATTCCTGTAACGTCTTGGTCCAACGTTTTATGAACTTTTATAGGCCTTCTTTATATAATCTTGATTTGATTAAATTTCTTCATTACCACCCTATACTGATGTACCGCTTATATTTTTTTTTATTTAATGTCACCTTAATGTTATTTGTACTTCCAAAACCTAACTTTTTTGCATTTATTTATACAAATACATTTGCAACTAACTTAAATCCCTATATACATAACTTTTCAGTCTACCACTGTACTAATCCCTTGTCGATTTGCGGTTAGCTGTAAAATATTATTCCTGTAGCAATTAATCCGCAAACTAAATATTTCTGTTTCCGAATTTCAGTAAAGTAAAAGAAAAACATTGGGAACGTATTAAACTTAAATAAAATCTTTAAAATAAACGACATGATTTTTATTAAATTGAATTAGAAACTAAATAGAAATTAAGTGCGGCTGGGAAAACAAATCTAATCGGGTTTGCCAACAATTTGGAAGCCATCTAAAGATATATCGGTTGGATTAAGTGCCCCTAAAGTTGGAGGAAAATTACTCGTACCTCATTTTGGGAGTTTGTCATTACACCACTAGATGTAATGAGTATGTTAAAAATCCTTTACCTTTCGTTCTTTTTTGTACTTACGGGTTGTTGGTACTACAACACTACCAAGAGTAACAATTCGGTTTAAAAGCGCCATGCAAACTTTAATGTTATTCTCTAAAACTAAGACACATAGACAAAACCTGTCAATCACGAGTAGAACTCGCACTACGAGGGTTCTGTACACATTTAAGCATTTAATGGTACATAATATTCCTATTAAAATATTAACAAATTTTTATTTTTTTAGAACAAAAATATGTTGCTTTCTCTTCTCCCAGGCGCATATTTAAATTTATCTTTCGCAGGCGCACATTTAAAAAAAATATTTTTTGCTTGATTTAATTACAAATTAACGATTTTCGGAAACTTTGCTTCATGCCAAATTTCATGATTCTAGGTCTACAGGTTTATTATCCAGTGTGAAAATATGCGACATAAATGGCCGTATTTTTAGGGTTATTCTTGATTGCGTTCACTTACACCTCGACAAGGACCGTAGACCTCTAAGTATTTGATATTATCATCATAGTACCTCCACGCATTCTTTATAAAAAGGGCCTTGACATACCGACAGACGGACGATAAAATGATCCCATAAAGGTTCTTTTTTCCCTTTTGAGCTGCAAAACCCTAAAAACAAACATGCTATAAATAATTATCGCAAAGTGAAACCATCTTAAAAGCAATAATAACAATTAAACGAAACTACGTGATGTAGTATTATTTCTACTTTCTTAAGTTCTTCACCACGACCTAGGTTTCGTTGTATTATAACATCTTCAGGTGGGCTATTAGCAAAGATCTTTGCTAATAGCCATTGCAATTAACAACGAAACCTAGGTCGTGGTAAATAAATAAAAGAAAGTAGAAATAATACTACATCACGTAGCTTCGTTTAATTTTGAATAATGAATTTCTATAAAATTAACTTCAAATATATTACAATAATAACCTAAAAACATCTGATATCGTAAAATAAATATAATATAAGTTAACATTCGTAGTCTGTGGGTACAGTCAGTACAAAAATAGCATACTAAACAACTGTACCAACTGTTATGTCACACAAATTTGTGCATCCGGAGTAGGTCAATTTATAACTCAGTTCTATAATTTACAATAAACCAATGCCATAATTTATTCCCAGCCAATCAAATGTTCTCGAATAAAGAAATGAGTTACATAGCGGATATCGGCGGCTGTTTTTGTCATAGCAATGCTTCGCAACATGAATGAATAAGTAAAAGCTTTCACTGAAAGCTAGAAATAAACACAAACCTGATCTACGTCTAAAGTATCACTCTGTTTGTTCATTGTACCTTGACATTGGCAGTAGCACAAATACATACTATTACACAGACGTTGAACCGAGAGCGAGCGACTCGCCGCCGCGCCGCCCGCGCTCCGCAACGAGGCTAATTGTTGTCGATGGCGACTCGAACCGTTTAATTTATGTCTTTATAATCAGCGTTCACTCGCATCGCCAGTCGCACGCCAGCTCGTAACGAACCAGCTCTCCCGTCGATGAAAGTTCAAAGAAAACATGTCAGTTATAATCACAATTATCAATAGCGTTTGAGTAAAGTTTCAATCCATGGAAGTGAAACACTATATAAATGTGTATTATGTGACGTAACTACATAGTAAAACTATGTATGTCTTTTTTATTTTTCATGTAAATATAATCATTTGTATATTTATATCTACATAAAATAAATCATTAAAAATTGTTCAAAACATTACTTTCAAAGTCAATTCGATACTAACTGACTTTGATAACGTACGTGTTTCTACGAATATAGATCAAAGGTTTTAAAAAAATATCTTGCTTTCCTAATCATAACCATAACAATTTTAGAATATATTCTTTGAAAAATTATAGACCGAACTATAATTCTGAAAGTGTCAAAGTTATTCACAACATAATTACAGTTGGATCATTCAAATTGAATTTCATAACAATTACATAACTATTTTATTTTATATAACTATTTATCCTGAATAATTTACCAAATAATCTAAACAATGATTTTAAAATTTGTCAATACTCAGTTTTTACTTTTTTTTTAATATGAAATCTGAATATTTCATGTTCTCTCAAAAATTCTTTGATGAAACTGGATAGAATAAAGTAAACTCAAAACTATGTAGAACCTGAAACCTATGAAGTTAACTTATGACAGTAAACAAAGTTGACATACACTAGTGTATCTTGCTTAAAATTTATAAGAAAAAAGAAATACATATTTGACCTCGAAAATAAATCATTCGATATTATTAAACAAGAATTATTTTCTACAATGATAAATAACTAAAAACTGTTGCTATTTTTGTACTATTTTTTATTCGTCGCCATCAAAATTGCAATCCTATCAGTTATCAAGCCGAGCTTTTGCGCGATTTAAAATAATGATAAATAACGAAAAACTGTAAGCGTGACAGTTTCTATTTTGGCAATATTTATACTATTTTTTATTCGTCGCCATCAAAATTGCAATCCTATCAGTTATTAATCCGAGCTTTTGCGCGATTTAAAATAATGACAAATAACGAAAAACTGTAAGCGTGACAGTTTCTATTTTGGCAATATTTATACTATTTTTTATTCGTCGCCATCAAAATTGCAATCCTATCAGTTATTAATCCGAACTTTTGCGCGATTTAAAATAATGACAAATAACGAAAAACTGTAAGCGTGACAGTTTCTATTTGGGCAATATTTACACTATTTTTTATTCGTCGCCATCAAAATTGCAATCCTATCAGTTATCAAGCCAAGCTTTTGCACGATTTAAAATAATGATAAATAACGATAAACTGTAAGCGCGATAGTTTCTATTTTGGAAATATTTGTATTATTTTGTTTTCATCACCATCAAAATTGCAATCATATCAGTTATCAAGCCAAGCTTTCGCACAATTTAAAATAAATTATGGTTCCATTTTTTAAAATATATTTTTAAATCGAACCAGCGTTCTTCGAGTTTGTAGGTAATGAAACAAAAAACTTGTTCACGTGTTTTGTTGTAATACTATATGTTTCGCAGACATTCAAAAAAACTATAATTTATGTACTAAATTCATAGATTTACGTAGATTTTAATAAAATTATGTCATGTAATTGATAATAGTGTTATTCATTTGCTGCATAAGATAAATTCGATTACTTTTCTGACACATATATTTATATATACATATTCGCTTGAGGTGCAAAAAATATTTTTTTCTCATTTATTTTTTTATTTTCGCTTACTGTTTAATATAAGAGCTAGTAATGTTTTTAGAACGTCATTTTGTCATGATCGGTGATCAGTATATCTCTAGTCACCAAGCTTCTGATGATCGAAACGGCAGTCTGCGTTGCGCTTTGGGCGCCTAGAAATGCTGCATCCGAAACAAAGAGAAATTCTAAAATAACTATTATATCTCGGTCTAATGCCTCCACTTTCATAAATTTATTTATTTTTTGGCGACGTTTTAATATGCAAAAAATAAAAATATCCAAAAGCGCAGCTGTACCTTTCCAATATAACCTCACACCATAGCTATTATCAGGGTAATAGCTACCACAGTAAGAAGTAAATTTTTCGAAGTGGTTGCGTTATGCCAAGCCATTAATTAAACCCTATTAATGTGATAGTATTTATTTTATATAATTAATAATAAATCAATCTTTAATAACTATTTAAATACGGGTCAAGTTACAATTATTGATGTACAGACATCATATGTCCTCATTCTTTACTTGAGTATTATCTACACACTTGCAATACCGACTTCTTCCTAACGTCCGTGTGAAACGTATTTTTGAATTTCAATATTTAACGAAGTCTGTTAGCATTTGATAATTATATTCCAGTCCGTTAAACTAATTGTAAACCCTACTGACATCATACGTCCTCATCCTTTGGTTAAGTATTATCTACACACTTACAATACCGACTTCTTATTTACGACCGCGTGAAACGTACTTTTGAATTTCAATATTTAACGAAGTCTGTTAGCATTTGATAATTATATTCCAGTCCGTTAAACTAATTGTAAACCCTACTGACATCATATGTACTCATCATTTAGTTGAGTATTATCTACACACAATACCGACTTCTTGTTTATGACCGCGTGAAACGTACTTTTGAATTTCAATATTTAACGAAGTCTGTTAGCATTTGGTAATTATATTCCAGTCTATTAAACTAATTGAAAACCCTATAGATTATATACAATAACGTATTGAAACCTCAGCTAAGATAAAATGACGTAAAAATATAGTTTATAAACATTAATATTTGTCAATCTGATCATGTACTAACCACATCAAAATGGTCTAGGAATTTAAAGACAAAATTAAAAATGTTTTAAGAGAATATTATGCAAAAAATTAAACATGACAACATAACGTATTTTTTTTAAATCTCTTACTTCATCTGCAGCGTACTTGGAAAACTTGATGAGAAGATACACCCAACGCTCACCTTTAAAAATACAGTCAAGTGCAAATCAGACTTGTGCACAAAGAGTTTCATAGCACCAAACGACATTAAGTTATAAATTTGTATATCTCAAAGACGTTGTGAAAAACAAAGTTATTTCTGCGGTCCGTTCCGAAAATATCCCATTTCTAGAAAACTACACAACACATCTTATTCAAACCAATTTTCATTCAAAATTTATTTTAAATTCTACTATCTTAATTTTGTTTTTAATTTTACACAAGTTTTTTGAATAGGTACGGGGCGTGGCGTGGTCTGGAGCAAACGTTTTGAGGTTTTAGAAGCGCTTATCTGACCAACTAATGACTTAAATAAAAAAGTTATTTTGGAACATCTATATCATTTTTAAGACCTATCTAACGATATCCCACACGCCTGTGTTCATTGGATTTCTTTTTTTTAATATTTTTTTTAATTCCACTATTTCATTGTATTGATATTTATGGAAGACACCTACCATCCAAATTTAATATATTTCCAAATTTCATATATTGCCAATAGCAATAGAATATAGTGCCAATAGTCTCCAAGTAAAATGTCTGTGACATTCGGACAGATAGACAGACAGGACGAAATCATAAGGGTACCGTTTTAGCCATTTGACTATGGACCACTAAAAATGGCTTTCGAATAAATATTGCTAGCTTCCCTAATAATATATTAGATCTTTTTTCTTTTCTTTAATTTATACACAATTAAAACTACAGGATAATATGTTCATAAAGTTTAAAAATTCCTTCATAAAAAATTGTTTCCATACACTATGTCCTTTTATACTAGCGACTTTTATATAAGTACAATAAGTTATAAACGAAATCTATTATCGTTTTGTTTACGTGAAAATATGTAATGTAATATGTAAGTTAACTATGGACAAGTCTTGTATACAGGTGGGCAGTGAAATTTCTTTATTATAAAATGTGTGCTAATAAAAAAAAGTAATATAAGGCCTATTTGCCATATCTAGGACTTATTTCTGTTGTAAGTTTTCTTTTAATTTTTTTTGTTTTGTGTCACATATAAATTGTTAATAATTTAATATTTATTTAGTAACTACTCTCAACCATTAAACTAAAAACAAAAGGAATACAGTACATAGTTCTGTATAATGATATTTTTTACAGTTTACAACTGCATTTTCAGTCTAAGAAACTCATTTTATTTATATCGCAATCGAGAATCGTACCCTAATAATAAATAAATAGGAAAGGCCCAGACCTCTGTTTTGTCTCCGATTTAATTTGGCACCACCGTCGTTGCTAAAATGGGATATATAATCAAAGTTAAGTTTACCTAATGCTAGTTTATATTATATATCAATTTATAACAAACCAAAATCAATAATAAAAACCGAATTAAAATATATTTATCAGTTTTGCATATTTAGAATGCAAATGTCGTTATAGAAATAAATATCTGATGCCTAAATTATTTTTTATTCTTTTCTAGGAAAAATAAAATATCAAATAAGATCTGAAGTATAAAAAGGCAAGTTCAAAATAAGTTTCATTTCTTTTCTTGCCTCATTTATATGTAAATTATTAAAAAAAAATTATAAAAAAACAATCACTTTATTTTCTTAAGAAGACTCGAAACAAATTGATTTACATTAGCATAGCTCGCAAACCTATTTGTATCTGTCGAATTCAATATATTTTCCAAAAAAAATCCTTGTTTTCAATCTATCGAACGTCTGACATATCACATTTATGTAACCCGAATATTCGAGAGAGTTTTATCGAGAACATGTCACATAAACTGGCCGCCGACAATAAAATCAGTATTCATCCAGTAACCTTGAATTAAATATTCACAGTGGCCACTTCATCGGTAGGAGAGATAATATTATTCGCGAACTTCGTATATTTTCGTATAAATTAGACAACATTTTATAATGTTCCAATTTCATGAATAAATCCGTTAGCGCGGCGTTGGTGGGCACGTCGGAATATGACTGTTACGGTGCCATATCGGAATATGCTCGTAGAATAAATTTTAAAGCTCACATGAAAACTGCCTTCGATTTTTTTTTAAATAAGAGCTTTCAGTTTTTTTTTTAAATGGAATGTCTTCTCACCGTCATCATTATAAACTCGAATAATAAAAAAAAATTTAAAACATTTAACTTCTTTTTTATTTGTAGAACAATGGAACTATCATTCTTTTGAAAATATGTTCTTACAAATTATCATTGTTTTAAATGAGAGTTGATATAAAGCATATGTTTTTATCCTTACGACATATTTTCAGTTTAAGGCTCGGAATATTTTCGGTTTCACTTTTAAATTTGCCAAAAAAATGGACAAATTTATGAAAAACATACAATTTACTCAGTTCAAAACAGT
This sequence comes from Druceiella hillmani, assembly GCA_039881145.1. Taxonomy (NCBI): domain Eukaryota; kingdom Metazoa; phylum Arthropoda; class Insecta; order Lepidoptera; family Hepialidae; genus Druceiella; species Druceiella hillmani. The sequence goes on along the minus strand of JAYKKI010000017.1, from coordinate 21,149,346 downwards.
TATATATTTTTAAATATCATAAGGAGTAATTGTTAGGTATTAAGATATTATATAAAGAAAATCTTGAAGGAGATCGTCTTTTATAAGATGGTTATGTAGTTCCGTTATCCTGAATAGTAATGAACGTACGTTTCCGAGGTGTTGACAAGTTCTATTATCCAAATAATATCAGAATGTAAAGAATCTATCGCAAGGAGGGTAAGAAATAGGTATTTAGCTAACAACCAAGAGTGATAGACGAACACGTTACCTACAATAAGATAATATGTGTACGCATGTGCGAAAACAAAAATGGCGTCCACTAAAGGTTATCAGCTGTTTTGTACCTAATGTGTCAAAAATATACTGTCAAAATTGTACGCGAAACATACAAAAATTGCGTTCATTAATGCTATTAGCTGTTTCGTACGTTATGTGCGTCAAAAGTAAACTATAAAATTTTGCGCGAAAACAAAAATATCTCACTAATGCTATCAGCTGTTTTGTACGTTATGTCTGTCAAAAGTAAACTGTCAATATTTTGTCGATTTATTTATTTATGACTGATTTCATATTTTATATTTTGTGTGTACTTCATCCGTTACAAAACTAATCACATATGTACTCAGTTTACTTATAAATTCACAGCGAACCCGAATATATATATATATATATATATATATATATATATATATATATGTATATATATATCACATATTAAATTTAATTATCCCATATATATATATATATATATATATATATATATCCCTGATTTCAAAACATTTTCTTTAAGTCTTTTGGAATACTCTCTCTGTTTCTTTCTCTCACCCTGTCTATCATTTTATCCCTTGTTATACTCTTACAAATCGAGATTTAGTTCGCTAAAGAAATTTCACTTCTATCACAGGTACTGAGTGACAGGGTTACACCCAATCATATTTCATTTAATAAAGTTATTTTTGTTACTTTTTCCTATTCAAAATAATGTGACGACACACCTGTAATGAAAATTATGAAAACATCCCATCAACACTACTTTATTGATCGTCAATTAATTTTATTACTGATCGCAATTAAATGAAACTACGTGATGTAGTATTATTTCTAACGCCAAATATATTCAATATTTATTATTATTAACGCCAAATATATTCAAGATTTATTACTGATATCTAATTTTGAAAAAGAGAACGCTTTCCAATGCTTTTTAAAGTTTTATTTTCCTGGGAGTAATAGAATTTGGTGTAACAAATATACTGAAGAGTGTTAATGGCAAAAAATTTAAAATTTTCTATTTCAAGCCTCGTCTATTGAAAGCAACTGTTTCGGAAAAGATTTTTTTTTCACATTCACAAAAATATTTTTTGCTCAGAATTATAAAAGGAATCAAGGCATGTCCTGAGAGAAATAACTATCTATATATCACATTATTTCTCATTCAAAGTAATACAATCCTGACGACAATAGACAACTTTATCGCAAGTAATTATTCCTTGACCTGTTTACCTTCCGTTGCTGTAATGTTATTTCCGCACCGGCTACCTATTACCAACACACTTTATTAGCAAAATACTAAAGAGTAAAACTCAATATTTGCTCTTGTGCATAAATATCCACGTAAGCAACACGATGGAACTGATTATGTGTTCATAGCCTCACTCTATACAATAGTTTCATGGCCAGATCTGTACAAGCAAGCCAGAAGAAATAAGCAATAATCGTGTACAATAACCATTTGAAATTGGGTGTAATAATATATTTAATTCCCGTTAAAATTTGATAAATAAATAATTATGATTGGAATACAGCAAAAAAACGTTTATTATGTAGTTGCTTTATTGTTATCTGAAATCACTTATATGCAGATAAGGTAGTTATTACGGTTGAAGTATTTTTCAATTTTGGAGGCTGTAATAAAAAAAAACTAACAAATAACATAGAACTAGTTATTTTTAATTAATTGCCTTTAATTTTTTATTTAACATCGTAATAAAATCAATATCGTGGTACGGAAATGAACAAAACAAAAAATCCATAACATTCCTATAAACAACACAGAATTTTTAAATATTATTTGCTGTAAGATACATAACGAAGCATGATCCTTCGAGGATACAGAGAGTCCGATCTTATGATGCTTCGGGGACACGGGGAATACGATTTCACCAAAGTCCGCGAATTCGGTAAAATCATTTAGCAAATGAAACAGTTTTTGCTCGAAGAAAGGAAAAAATATGGATGCGACACCGGACAAGTATGCAAATGACACTTGAAATATCGCGCGGCCGCGGCGGCGAGGCTGCAGGTGCGCGCCGCGCCAGACACACTGGCAGCGCTTTTGATTTGCGAGCCGACGTCTCGTCGACCTTCGCTCCAGCCCACAACAGCTATCTCGTCTCTGTATTGCATGCCTCTTTTTGTTCGAATGCTTTTATCTTCCACTTGTTAACCTCTGTTTTTCCGATCCAATTTACCTTCAATTAGGTAATTAATTACAAAGAAAAATCTGTTGTCAAATAATTACTGCGGAAGGAAAATAGCCATACCGAAATAATCTTTCAGGCAAAAAAAATTAAATCTCAAAATTGCAGAGGTTATATTGAGTGCTCACTTTGATGCTACGTCAAAAAAATTCGTTGAATAAGGTCTCGAGTAAATTTATAAGGAAGCGATCGAATTTACGTTCGCAATTTTCAAGCTAGATATGACAAAAATTCAACCTCAAAATTGGAGAGGATATATTGAGTGCTCACTTTGATGCTACGTCAAAAAAATTCGTTGAATAAGGTCTCGAGTAAAATTATAAGGAAGCGATCGGACTTACGTTCGCAATTTATGAGTGCAAATACATGTTCAACTTGACAATTTTACAACACCGTCGGCTCTCTTAAGAAGTACGTTAATGGTACAATTAAACGCAATCAATTTAATATGCGACATTGAAATGTCCCTGTGTTTTAAATATGAGAAGTGAAGTCGCGGCATCTTTTGATGAGTCTTACTTCCGTTCCGCCCGTCCGTACAAATATTCAACTCGCTTATCCTATGTCCGTTCAAAATAAAATTGATTATCTGATTTATTTATTTGCATGGGCATTATAAAACATGATGTTATTAAGATTACTAAATAAGCTTAGCAAATAATATACACGTCAAGTAATGATTAGAGGTCTAATGGACCTCCGTCTCATATTGTGTTTGAATATTGGCATAATATTGACAGTAGAAAGCCTTGAGTATATAATAAATGATGACTGAGTCTACAAAAATTTGAAAAATGACTGAATTTAAAGTAGTTTCTCATTATTTTTTGATGATGTGATCGTGTCTCTGAAGACGTATGAAGCTTAAAGACGAAATAAAATAAAGTTAACATTCACATAAATTATATTCAACTTTTGTTTATGGTCGATAAAATATATTTATTTTTATGTGAGGAAACTTCTTCCCAAATTGCAACTTTGTTCGACAAAGTGTCAATAGATGGAAGAACTTTAATTAAATTTACTTATATCGTCTTTAATGCTACCTTTAGACATACGATGGACTCATTCTTACAAGAGCTGAGAAATGTAAAAAATTACTTCCGAAATCGACAGCAAAAGAAATTAGCAACAAATTGACAGCATTTTTGTTAAATAAAATTTTAAAAAAATTAATGTGTTTATTTAGTCTTTAATATAATAGTTGTACATACGCCAGATTTATGGCTATCTGTTACAAGAGCTACAGCAAAAGATATGAACAACATATTGACAACATTTTCGTTAAATAAAATTAAAAAAAAAATTAATATATTTATTTAGTCTTTAATATAATAGTTGTATATACGCCAGATTTATTGCTATCTGATACAAGAGCTACAGCAAAAGAAATGAACAACATATTGACAACATTTTTGTTAAATAAAATTTTTAAAAAAATTAATATATTTATTTAGTCTTTAATATAATAGTTGTATATACGCCAGATTTATTGCTATCTGATACAAGAGCTACAGCAAAAGAAATGAACAACATATTGACAACATTTTTGTTAAATAAAATTTTTAACAAATTAATGTATTTATTTAGTATTTAATGTAATAGTTGTACATACGCCAGATTTATTGCTATCTGATACAAGAGCTACAGCAAAAGAAATGAACAATATATTGACAACATTTTTGTTAAATAAAATGTTTAACAAATTAATGTATTTATTTAGTATTTAATGTAATAGTTGTACATACGCCAGATTTATTGCTATCTGATACAAGAGCTACAGCAAAAGAAATGAACAATATATTGACAACATTTTTGTTAAATAAAATGTTTAACAAATTATTGTATTTATTTAGTATTTAATGTAATAGTTGTACATACGCCAGATTTATTGATATCTGATACAAGAGCTACAGCAAAAGAAATTAACAACATATTGACAACATTTTTGTTAAATAAAATTTTTAACAAATTAATGTATTTATTTAGTATTTAATGTAATAGTTGTACATACGCCAGATTTATTGATATCTGATACAAGAGCTAGAGCAAAAGAAATTAAAAATATATTGATAACGTTTTTGTTAAATAAAATTTTTAACAAATTAATGTATTTATTTAGTATTTAATGTAATAGCTGTACATACGCCAGATTTATTGATATCTGATACAAGAGCTACAGCAAAAGAAATTAACAACATATTGACAACATTTTTGTTAAATAAAATTTTTAACAAATTAATGTATTTATTTAGTATTTAATGTAATAGTTGTACATACGCCAGATTTATTGACATCTGATACAAGAGCTAGAGCAAAAGAAATGAACAAAATATTGACAGCATTTTTGTTAAATAAAATTTTTAACAAATTAATGTATTTAATTAGTATTTAATGTAATAGTTGTACATACGCCAGATTTATTGATATCTGGTACAAGAGCTAGAGCAAAAGAAATTAACAAAATATTGATAACATTTTTGTTAAATAAAATTTTTAACAAATTAATGTATTTATTTAGTATTTAATGTAATAGTTGTACATACGCCAGATTTATTGATATCTGATACAAGAGCTACAGCAAAAGAAATTAACAACATATTGACAACATTTTTGTTAAATAAAATTTTTAACAAATTAATGTATTTATTTAGTATTTAATGTAATAGTTGTACATACGCCAGATTTATTGATATCTGATACAAGAGCTAGAGCAAAAGAAATGAACAAAATATTGACAGCATTTTTGTTAAATAAAATTTTTAACAAATTAATGTATTTATTTAGTATTTAATGTAATAGTTGTACATACGCCAGATTTATTGCTATCTGATACAAGAGCTACAGCAAAAGAAATGAACAATATATTGACAACATTTTTGTTAAATAAAATGTTTAACAAATTAATGTATTTATTTAATATTTAATGTAATAGTTGTACATACGCCAGATTTATTGCTATCTGATACAAGAGCTACAGCAAAAGAAATGAACAATATATTGACAACATTTTTGTTAAATAAAATGTTTAACAAATTATTGTATTTATTTAGTATTTAATGTAATAGTTGTACATACGCCAGATTTATTGATATCTGATACAAGAGCTACAGCAAAAGAAATTAACAACATATTGACAACATTTTTGTTAAATAAAATTTTTAACAAATTAATGTATTTATTTAGTATTTAATGTAATAGTTGTACATACGCCAGATTTATTGACATCTGATACAAGAGCTAGAGCAAAAGAAATGAACAAAATATTGACAGCATTTTTGTTAAATAAAATTTTTAACAAATTAATGTATTTAATTAGTATTTAATGTAATAGTTGTACATACGCCAGATTTATTGATATCTGATACAAGAGCTAGAGCAAAAGAAATTAACAAAATATTGATAACATTTTTGTTAAATAAAATTTTTAACAAATTAATGTATTTAATTAGTTTTTAATGTAATAGTTGTACATACGCCAGATTTATTGACATCTGATACAAGAGCTAGAGCAAAAGAAATGAACAAAATATTGACAGCATTTTTGTTAAATAAAATTTTTAACAAATTAATGTATTTAATTAGTATTTAATGTAATAGTTGTACATACGCCAGATTTATTGATATCTGGTACAAGAGCTAGAGCAAAAGAAATTAACAAAATATTGATAACATTTTTGTTAAATAAAATTTTTAACAAATTAATGTATTTAATTAGTTTTTAATGTAATAGTTGTACATACGCCAGATTTATTGATATCTGATACAAGAGCTACAGCAAAAGAAATTAACAACATATTGACAGCATTTTTGTTAAATAAAATGTTTAACAAATTAATGTATTTATTTAGTATTTAATGTAATAGTTGTACATACGCCAGATTTATTGACATCTGATACAAGAGCTAGAGCAAAAGAAATGAACAAAATATTGACAGCATTTTTGTTAAATAAAATTTTTAACAAATTAATGTATTTAATTAGTATTTAATGTAATAGTTGTACATACGCCAGATTTATTGATATCTGATACAAGAGCTACAGCAAAAGAAATTAACAACATATTGACAACATTTTTGTTAAATAAAATTTTTAACAAATTAATGTATTTATTTAGTATTTAATGTAATAGTTGTATATACGCCCGATTTATTGATATCTGATACAAGAGCTACAGCAAAAGAAATTAACAACATATTGACAACATTTTTGTTAAATAAAATTTTTAACAAATTAATGTATTTATTTAGTATTTAATGTAATAGTTGTACATACGCCAGATTTATTGATATATGATACAAGAGCTAGAGCAAAAGAAATGAACAAAATATTGACAGCATTTTTGTTAAATAAAATTTTTAACAAATTAATGTATTTATTTAGTATTTAATGTAATAGTTGTACATACAAAATAAAAAACATAAAAAAGAAGAAAAACAATTAACAAAACTATTTATTAATAAAGAAAAGATCTAAATTTAACATTTCGGTAGGAAAAAGGAAAAGGATGAAGCATGAAGGAAAACAGAAAGTGTACGAAAAGAAAACGAAGAAAAAAGAAGTATATTTTTTTCTGACAGCTATTGAATATGTATATGGACAGTAAATTTCTGCTCATAGAATCCAAGTAAATAATATAGACATGTTCATAAAAGCAGACAATTTTGTGAATATAGCATCGAGATAAGACACTCCTAAATACATTAATTATAAATACAAAAAGGTGTGTCACAAGCAAAAATGAAAAGAATAAAGCATGAAATTAAAGTAAATATAAAGAGAAGGTAAACAGTGAGGATGAGGTGAGGATAGGTATGATATTCTCAGACCAGTTTTGAGAGCTTATATGGTTAACTAGCGTGACCCGTGCGAAGTCTTCGCATTATAAATTATTCAACTCAATTTAATAAATCAAAATTGATTGCAGGTATTCAATTCATTTCTAATTTTGCACACTGCTTATTACGTTTTTATTCCATTATGAAGCTCAGATGACAGATCAAACAAATATTTTACTAAAATTGACATATAGAGGCGCAAGTATCAAAAGCATTGAGCTAAAGCGCCACTTTATTTATACGTGAGTGGATTTAAAATTAAACAAAAATTTTACCGACCGTCAATCATATTGACGTTGAGCCGTTAGATGGCAGCATTGCTGTTTTGTGTATATAATTTTAATAATTAATTAATTTGCAAAAACAATAGCAATAATAAATTTTTTAGTTGTGGATGCCGGTAGAGCAAGTAATTATCTATAAAATGATATATAATTTATGTGGATTAGTTGTGAGGTTTTTTCTAAAAAGGGAGAGTAACATCTTAACCTTAGCGTATTAATATATATGATGATTTTCTAATGCCAAAATTGAACGAATTTCATAATTTGGCACCGTAATGGTAAAGAAATATTCACAAAAAGACGAACAATGTTAAGACAAATATAAAGCAGAGTAGACATAAGTTAAAAGTCTAGTGTTAGCGTTCACGGAATATAAGTAAATAAGAAAAAGATTGATTCATTAAGATTGCATGGCCTTACAAAACAGATGACGTCAGAGTTACACACTGAACAATCAGCTTTTATAATGATTTCTTTTTTGGAAGTACCAAAAAAGATTACGAAGGTCGGTAACTCGATTTTTTATGCCTTATTCTAACGTGCAAAAAAACAGAATTTTATATTGTATTTAAATTATATATAATTTGAAAATTATAAGTAATTATACGATATCCATGTATTAAGTTATCCACTGACTTTCACCCAATGAGAGTTTCCATAATATTTACGTATTTCAAGTGAATAGCCGGCGGCATTAGTGGATGCCGTCTTAATATCCCTGCCGTATTTTATTCGCTATAATCTGTAATAAATTTTCAACAGCATAAAATATGTAATTTCTGATATTATAAAGCTATAATTTAAGACTTATTTCAACGTGAATTATTTTAAAGTAGATTTATGACTCGTGCATTATTTTTAAAAGTACTTTAGGGTAAAAGTTACTTAAAAATTGGTTAAAGAAATCAAAGATTAATTAATAGCTTATATTAAATAGCTATTCAATATAATTCTTACTACTTACCAAAAAACCTAAAATGAAAGTAGTTTTTCATTTATAGTTACTTACCAAAAAACCTAAAATGAAAGTAGTTTTTCATTTATAGTTACTTACCAAAAAACCTAAAATGAAAGTAGTTTTTCATTTATAGTTACTTACCAAAAAACCTAAAATGAAAGTAGTTTTTCATTTATAGTTACTTACCAAAAAACCTAAAATGAAAGTAGTTTTTCAAATCGAAAGGTGATAAATTGACACTGTAAATATAAGAAATTTTCGAGATGGGATGGTTGAATAAATGTTGTTTTTCAAAGATTTTGTAAAAGTGTTCAAGAAAAAATAACAAATTCTTCTGTTTAAATCTAATGTAAATATCAAAACCACTGTCGTAATTCGTTAAGAGCAACACAGTTTGATTTATCTTGTTATTAACGAAAACATTCAGTATACAGTAAAAAAAACATATAAAACTGTACGAAATATTGCTTGATAGACAACTCGCTTTCGAGAGTTTCATTCCTTAATAGGTTAGTTTAAGCTGAAAATAAATACGCAAAAATGTTACAGATTTTTCCTGACCTTACTCATAAACAATAATAACAACATACAAATTGTAACAAGTTCAGCTTTTGAAAATAGGAAAAATTGATTACATTAATTAGCAGCATTTTCAAAATTGACCAATTCTCAGTCTCCACTTTTGAATTGGTTAGAATATAACCAGTGTAGATAAAAATACACTTAGTGAGGTTGAAAACATTATGGTTTTTCAAGTAAAGCAAGAAAAATAATTATTAGCTTCTGTCTGTCAAAATGTTTTTGTTCTATGATAGTAAATTTACATAAATTTTAATTTCTACTCACACATTGGTATCAATTTTAAACCAAATGGAGTTTTTTTTATATTTTGACCTTTAGTAATGTTCATGTTACTTTTTTCCTTTAGTATTGCAATTATTTTAAAAGAAATAAATATTGTTGATATTTAACTTGCAAATAAAAATGACACGTTTTAACTAATGATTTTAACGATTGGTTATATCGTGTGGTGCTATATAGTTCTATTTCACGACACTGTCCATCATGCACATCAATTTCAGATGACTTTAAAAGACCTCAAAAAAATGCGATCATACTTACTTATCGCGATTTTGCTAAATTTTTTACCGCCAATGCTATCTTATTAACCTCAGCACTTTAACCTATGAAGAGTCTCGCCCTTGTCTACCGCGTTTTGTCTCCAGTCATCCTTGGAAGCTGCTATCTTGTTAAAATTTCAGAAAGCCTCCGTAGATTGTTATCTACTTCTCATGGCTAGAGTAACCATTATTGAGCACTTTCTTAAGTAGCCATTAGTCTCCCATTCGTTGGATATGGCCCAACCTTCTAAGCCTCCAAATCTTGATGTTCACCACTACAGAAGGATATCACAAATGTGATAAAACCTGTTAAAGATTTAGTCTCATACTAATAATTAAACCTTTCATATTGTCAGTAGCTCTAACAGTTTTAAATATACAACCTATTACTAGGGTAGGTATCTTTCACAATAACTGTTAAGAAGAAAATAACGCATTCAGTATAAAATTGCGAAAATTGGTCACGCCATTACCATTTTTCATCATTACTTTTCCATAACTAATACATTTATATTATTCATGCCATTCTTTGCTTTTAATATAGTCTGGTATTTCATAGCCTGGCTTACGTGTTTATCATGTAGGCATTCCGAAATGAACCATTTATTTTATGAATTGTATTTACGTCATTAGGAAGGATGTAACATAACATCTGCTTGATAATGTCGCACCTCCCTAAAATCTGCAAAATACGCGTAACTCCCACACGCGAGTTACAACGTATTTTGCGAGTTGCCAACGAGTTTAAATAAACAACAAAGCGATGTTCAACGTTATTATCCCTCATAACAAAGACGTACATACCTTTTTTTACTATCTACAATAAAAAAGTGCGCACGTTTTTATTCGTTGCCGTATTGAGTAAACACAGGAACATTGTTTTTCCGATCATGTTTACCGGCGTTCGTGAGATCTTTTATAACATAACGAACTGTGAAGCGAAATATTGTAATTATCATCAATCTCAGTCGATTCACGTTTGCATGTTCTTAAGGCCGTCACATTTTGAAGTTTGTCTATATTTTTTATCGATATTGTTAGTACAGCTTAATTGGTTTTAGTACGGTACTTATAGTTAACCATCTCAAATCAGTTAAGTCTTATATAGACGAAGTTAATATGTATACATATTTTGGGTCAAAAGTTTAAACTTGATTTATGTCTTCTCGTAATTGAACTTTAGGCTAGGCATTTGATTAATGCTACGATTTGAAAACTCATCTAAACTCAAATAAAACACCTATAAAAATACATTTTCCGTAGGTTTTAAGAAATTAATTTCTTTCTTCTGAAAAGAATTTCCAAGTTTCTAATCAATCCGAAAAAGTATTCTAGTTATGATTCCAACAAGATTATGGCCATTTGACTGGCCTCGGTTATTTCATTGCAAATTTTTCATGTTCATTTACAATGCTTGAGAATGATCACCTCCAATAATTGTTGCAACTGATTGTATCAAGATATAGTATATAACACTATTACAGGAATTTTAGACCATTACCACGAATTCTTCTAGATGATTATCTATTTTGGGCATTGTCTCGCTTTGTCACCTAAATTTAAAAGCTTCAAGGATATCTAAATCAATTATACGAAGCATTTTATTGTGACTAGTAATAACTTGGTTTAGGTTACTTTTTTGCAGTTGAAAAAGATGTTTCATGCTTTTTACTTCGTCCATTTGAGGGTAATGGTATGATAAGCTTTAAGGAACCTCTCTACTAACTCAGCTATAGTTGAGAATGGATGGAATGAACATGGAACCTCTCTACTAGCTCAGCTATAGTTGAGAATGATCTGCTTCCACAAGTTCCTTAAGTTCATTATTAAATATCCTCATTTCCAGTTCAATGTTAAGCTAATTTTTGACTTTTCGTTTTACAATTCAATCAATAATATATTGAACCTTTCTTTATTTCAGGTATTTGCTCCGTATAACTCACTGACATTCTACACCATCTACGGTATTGTGGAAGTAACACCACAATAAAACGTAACGTTCATAATGGTAAAGGTGACGAAATTCAATTTGAAATAAAACACAGCAAGTCATTAAGAGCTGATTTCGTAAACAGAGTAGCAATTGATCTTGAATCTAAATATATATATATATATATATATATATATATATATATATATATATATATATATATATATATATATATCCAAAAGGGGAATTCAACGCCAAAGCAAAAATATTTTTTTACGAAGTAAAGAGTAGGAAAATCTGCTATTTCCTAAATAAAAAATATTATATATAGATAATTTTAAAATATTTACTAGCTCTGTTCTGACAATGATAATTTCATATTTGCTATTAATCTTATATTTATTATCTTTCCCACTATAATTAATATAATTGCAAACGGTCGTAGATATTGAAAACAAGTAAATATTAAAAATTATTTAACAAAAAATTAAAGAATGCAAAACAAATAATTTTTGGTGTGAACAAACATGTTAATTCTAATTAATTCGTTACATGTGTAATATATGTACGTGCTAAATCAAATTACGTATAAATATCTCTATTAAAACAAGTTTTCAATTTGAAAGCTAACCGCAGACAGATTTAATTTTTGACACGTTATTGTCTATAATAAAGAAGGGGAAGAGGCTAAGACTCTTTGGTATTTTATTATCACATGTGCATGTGTGATTTATTTGGTTGTTATTTCATGTATTAAGTATTCATAATACTCCCGTTGGATCAAATAAGTAATGTACAGATTTACATATCTATTCATACAACGCCTAAATTTTTAATATAATTGAAATGTTTTACAAGACTGTCTTTTAATAAAACATCATTTTGAATATCAAATTTTGGCAAATTTTTAATATTAATTAATTTAATGTTAACTGCATCTTTAACGAAATGACATCTGATACCTATATTTTTACTTTTACTACGCGTTTCACAATTTGCAACTAGCAAACTGACTGTCGTATAAATGGTGAATACACTCCACTCCTGAGATTACATTGTATTTCTGGCAAAACTGACTCTCTCAACTCCTGAGATCACATTATATTTCTGACTACATTGTATTTCTGGTAAACATGCCGCGGAAGTTGGCGAAGATGCTGACTGACTTAAACGATTCTTGCAGACAAATCATGTTCAATTCACAGATCTTACCAAGACTGGTGAACGTCGGTAATATTAGCGTTGAAGCAAGCGTATGTCTGTTTAGGACAAATTATTCAGCTGGAAACAAACAAGCTAAATCCTGAGAATTCGTTCAGGCTTGGCAATATTTGCGAAATTGCGTCGAATCTTCATGTCACCGTTTCCGCAATCCCTAAAAACAAAGGTGCATAACCAGTGTGTTCTGCCCGTAATGGCCTACGGGACTGAACTCAGGGGGACGGGACTGAACTGACACTCAGAGTCGGTCTGATCCATAAATTAAAAATTGCGCAGTGAACTATGGAAAGAGCTATCCTCGGCGTGTTTTTGAATAAAATCCGAAATAAGATGATGGAAAACCAAAATAGTCTACATAACCCTTAACATCAGCAAAATGAAGTGGGAATGAGCTGGCCAAAAATCCTGAAGAACCGACAACCGATACGGTAGGCGAGTTCTCGAGTGGAAACCACAAACCTCGATGCGATGTGATAATGATGAGGTGATGATATTTCTGACTATCGTTACATAGTGGAAAGTGTGGCTGTTGAGTTCAAGCAAACATGAAAATTGTCCTTACACAATAAACTAAAAAAAAATTTGGGTGTGGCTGTGTTATGGACACATGGATGTGTGTTGTACGTGAATACGTCTATGTAACGGGTTATATTTTTAAATAAAATATTTTAATTTATGTATTTAGGATAAAAGCAAGGAACCAAATCATTATTGTGTTACAATAGCGTATAGGCAGACATTATATATTTTTGATAATATTTTTTTATTCTAACACGTTATTATATTCACTGTCACTACTTTAAACTAATGTTTTATGTACAATCGACAGATTTTGACGACAGCTGACGATTAAAACTTAAACGAACATCGTAGATTTTCCTAATAAAAAGTTATGCTAATTGCAAATCTCGATACGCAGCAAAATAACGTCAAAATGGCGGCGCTTCCCCCTCCACCGCGCGCGATGCGTCACTGTTCTCGCTTATCATAATAAATTCTATGATCCTTTAGCTATCCAGTAGTATAATTTAATTTTTGATGTAGAGGATAGATTCGAAACGGCAACGCCAAACTGTATCCTCCGATTTTGTTATCATTAGGTTTTTTGGATTGCCCCCGTATGGTAACAAATTTAAAGACGTCACGTCAAAAATTCAAAAAATTAATAAATAAAAATGAACCAAAATATAAACAAGCAACAATAATCTACGATAAAATTTTGTCTACGTTACACGCTATAAGTACCAAAGTAATAAAATAATATGTATTTAAAGATAACTTTAAACTGAAAATTCACCGTTATACAACTTCAGTGCTGCTCTAACGCCAAACGTGCCTGGTTCTCCTCCGTGTTCCCTTTTTCCTTGCTCGAGTTCCTAGCACCGAACGTCATGAAATACACATTTTTACTTCTGTTACTGTCAAAACAATTTTATTTCTGTTTAAATATTAATCCAAATTATAAAGTACGCTGGACTATTTTATCTGCAGAAAACGCTTAAAATGGCTATAATTATTTTGATAGTAGCAATAAGTCGACCTAAATTTAGTTTTAATTTTTTTTAATACTTTCTGTGACTAATCCTTGAAAGTTGTTGCCCATTTTTATAGGTATTTCTAAAACCTTCGATTCTCTTATATATGGTGATAGTGTATCTTTAGTATATCAGCGACTTTTACTCAGATAATGTTGGCATTATTAACTACATTTCAATAATTATGAAAAATGTATACGTACTATTTAACCTATGGCAAACTTGAAACTATAAGCCATGTATATAGCAGTGGCCGTGGTGTATTGGGTTGATTAAAAGTTTACGGTGTGTCTTCGTGGGATCACGGGTTTGATTCCCGGCCGCTTGTCGAACGGAGCTGGAGTGATGTTGGCAGCAAGAGATTACTCTCATTACAATAAGTTCGCCATATGCATCCATTATATACATCAAAGTATAAAATAAATAAATACGTAGATAAGCTACCATATTGCTAAAGTTATATGTCAATCGACTTAAGGATTTTTGGATGTATCTCTAAAAACTAAGAAACAAACCTTTCCTTTTTATAATATTATTTGAATATAATTTTTAAATACATTTTTTTAAGAATATTAGATATATATGGCTGATCCGTATAGAAGATGTTTTCTTTAAGATTTCCATTAAAAAAAGCTATTTATACCTTTAAATTCTTAATATCCAAATTTAATTGCACGCTAAATAGATCTATCTGCGAAAGTAAATTTAGATGTTATGCTAATCCGCATTAGTGTAACATCTAAGTTTAATTTTAGTTGCCCAGGCAGAGCAAAAAACAATGCGAAGGTTGTGTGTCTAACTTCTATTAAAACTTTTCCTTCATTATCAACGATAGGATTCTGTGTAAAACCTTTTACCGACCATAAAAGACCATAAATTCTGTATCCCTTGACATTTTGAGTGTAATCAAAATTGTATAAATCTAGTGGTAAGGCAAAAATATAAACATTGACCAGAAATATCATATTCACATATAATAAGGTAGCGAATATGATACCGGATACGAACTAGCATTTTACATGAGGATACAATATGATCGTCAGTGAGAAATACCACTTACGTGCGACACTCAATTTGTGCTCTTTTTTGCAATTACATTCAAATATTTGGATTCGACAAATAAGTATTGTCGTTAGAATCGTTTTCTTGGAATATTAAAAATTCCGTTTGTATTCCAGAAGATAGTGTTCAATAACTTGGAAAAAGTTTACAATTACATCCGGATTGGCACTCTGAATAAACTATTAAGGTCGAATGGGTGATTTTGTTACCCAATTAGTTTCTTTCGATGTGAACGTAAGTCTTATTCGGGTAAACATTTAATTTTTCGATTCACTCTTATTGCTATTTCCAATCGGAAAACTAAATGTTTAGTGTTGAATTTTCAATGCATCATTATAATGCTGAAGAAACATTTAATAACAGACTTTATTTCGCATCAAGCATTAAATGGCTTTATTGATATGTAATATGACTTCATCAGAAGTATATATACAACTCCATTACTTCACTAAACATAATAGATATTGTACATACTAGATTATCAAGTGTCGTAGCAAGGACAACGTGAGCGGTGTCATAGAGCACAGACTTCAAGGAGTACAGAAATCATCGTTGAATGGTGTAAGATGAAGTAAATAAATGTGATACCCAGACTAATTTGACCAAATTACGGTACTAAGGTTATCCACAGGTTTATGTGAAACTAAAAATTAAGCAGAACTTAATTTTTCAACCTTCTCCCGTTTTACAAAAATAATTGGTTGCTACAAACAAACCACATCACTACGTACAAATTAATGCCAGTCAAACCACATCACTACGTACAAATTATTGCCAGTTACTCAAAATTTCATAAAAAACTGTTTATGAATCTATTAATTGTTTCATGTCAGCCTGTCGATTTGACTATAGGAATTCATTAATTAAGTACTGATATTATCGATGGACTATTTGATCCCGGATTTGATATTCACTAAACTTTTGTATCAAGTCAATGCAAATTATACTATCGAATTAATTGTGTACCAAAGTCGAAACATCATCAATTTTTTTTTAAATAAATGGAACACATGGAGTCCATTTCCAGGCAAATATAAGACAAAAAATGTTGTATAAGGGAACTCAATTCTGTGATACTTATATACTAGGCAAGTTTTCTATGTAATTATTAATAATTGGATGTCACTCAAAAACTTTCTATGAAAACATGTTAATACTTTGACAAAGGTGGCAATGTTAATTTTAATGTGCATTCCAAAACACTACAATTTTATTGAATAGTGTTCAGGCAACGAACGTCCCAATGAACTTTTTCCGTCGAAGTCTATCGGATGCTTTTTGCTTCCAGTCGGTAAACTTTAATATTTTTAAGTCGTTCTCGACATAATCAAGGTATCTGAGTCCAGATCTTTCCAGAAAGTTAGTAGCTTAATCGGGTTGTTATCCTCTGATCTAAATAAATGTCCAAGATAACTTATTCGGTTTGATTTGATGACTTTAACAATGTCTGGTTGTTTATATCCGTTATAAATTTCGCGATTGTAAAAAATGGGCCAAACCTTTCTTGGAGAGCCCCAAAAATTTTGCGTAGTATTTTGCGTAGTGTTATGAATAGTATTAAAATATATCATATAAAATACATTGTCTCTGTGGAGGGAAAATTTCGACTGTCATATTTCTACGATTTTCGGTGCTTTCTTGTTTTTGGTTGTTTCTTATTCAACATACAAATAGAATAAAATTATGTATAAATCATAAGGTAAGATGGTATGTAATATTGGTAATTAATTTTTAAGCCACTTTAATAATAAAAAACGTGTTATGAGGTTAAATCTAGTCATTTGCAGGATCATGAACAAGTCTTGTATAGCCAAGTTTTCGTGAAGTATAAAAGTTAAGTAGACGCAAGAATAAATGGTAGTCATAAAAATTGTTATTAATATGAAATATTCATTCCATGTCTTACTGATATAAATAACAAATAAGTTATAATTGAAAAGCATTTAGATATCATCTAATCATAAATGTAGACAAATGTAATGAAGGTAAACGTGACTGCAGTGAGAAATGTCTTGCACTATTCAAATACAAATGGCTCATATTAATGCACATCGTGCACATTACACAGGAACGAATCGCTATAGAAGGTCGCTAACAACATACGTCATGTAAGACAAGCATCGTATTAATTAAAGTTTCTAGAAACTAAACAACCGAAGCCATCAAATCAAGCTATTATGTTTATGGCTATAAGTTAATTTTTATATCAATTTCTGCACAATATAAGTGGAAATGATATTCTTCAAAGCAAGAGTATTCATACGTTGTTGATGTCATTTTATTAAGTTGTGACATTTATAGGGACTCAATGACAGATTCATAAAGGTGACATATTTATAAGCGGTATTGGTTAATTGTGTTATAGAAACTAATGTATACCAGTTATTCAATGGTACATAAATTGTTTTGTTATATTATAAAAAGTATTCTGTAACTTTAAACTATTACACTTTAATTCTATTGAAAGTATAAGCTTGTTTTACAGTTTATTTGTCGAGTCTTTGTAATGCAGCACAGACTAACAACTCTGTTGACACAGTATTATTGAAAAACGAAAAATAAGGGGAAAAGTTCGTCTCGTTGAATGTCTTTGTATTGTAATATTCCCAATAATACTTTAAATACTGTAAACCATTGATTGGCTGTGACACTTCTTACGAATCTCGAGGCTGCTACATATTATTTCTGTAAAACGAACGTAATTAACTGCACTATATTAATTCTGTATCTTTCGTTTACGGATTAGTGTGAGAAAACAATTCTAAAAACAGATTTAAAAACACTTTTAAACTATTGAATATATTTGGCGTTAATTTTGTAGAAATTCATTATTCACAATTAAATGAAACTACGTGATGTAGTATTATTTCTACTATCTTTATTCTACTATCTATATTTCTACTATCTTTATTTTATTTCTTTACCACGACTTCTTTCTTTATTACAACATCTTCAGGTGGGATATTAGCAAAGATCTTTGCTAATCTTTGCTGCGAATCTTTGCTAATATCCCACCTGAAGATGTTGTAATACAACGAAACCTAGGTCGCTGTAAAGAAATTAAAGATAGTAGAAATAATAATTTTAAACTGTTATATTATGTTCTTAAACTTGCGAATACAATTTTCTTTTCGAATGCTCAACAATAAAGAGCCGATGGTCATTGGCCGATGGCCATTTAATATGTATGTAGCTTCAAAACAGACTGTCTCGTCGATCGCTCAGTCGGCTAGTATTACAGTTTCGGCAAAGCTTTAGACTATGTTGTGTTTATTTTTGCATTAATTTTTTATACACTACAACAGAATTTTATTTACTAATTTAATGCAGTTTTACACTAACTTCTTTCTATCTTAAAATCTCAATTTGAACCGAATAGAGCTTTCTGATCAATTTCTTACGGACCTAGTTCTGGGATCAATAAATCTGGGATAAATATTTAGTACAAGTTCACTTTCGGCTAATTATAAATAATTTTCATACGTAATTAAAAAAAATTAGGTCTATTATTTGCCAATAATTGATGTTGGTTTGGTTATTAGGCAATTACAATAATTATGAATGGTTCCAACGGGATATTGGCTGGGCTCAAATGGGATAAGCGAAGATGGAGCAAGAAGTATGATAGTAATGCCTGCATATATCTTTTAGCCTTCGCTATGTAAAATGGTTTTATATATATTTTATTTTTAAATACCTATAAACACCTAAGTTTTTGTAAATTTTTTTCTGACATTGAAAAAATAACTAATTTTTAAAAGGTCAAAGTGAACCACATATGGTATCGAGTTCAAAGCGAGTAAAAATTAAGTACGCATAAATTTCCGTAATCTCTGTTTGAAAGTATGCTAACTTTCTTAATTTGATTTAAACGTAACCTTAGAATCACGATGCTTTATCTGCAACCATCTCAATCACTTAATAATTGCTTTGTTTTCATTATTACTGTTATTCTTTTACATATGTTAACATGTGCTGCATTATTTACGTGATTTTAGTTATTATCTCGTGTTATGATAACCCATAGTTATTTTGTTTTGTATATATCATAGTGTTTCTTGTTCCTAAGTTCTAAATTCCTAAGTTATACGTCAAAAAGATTATGCTTATCGTGTTTTATCAACTACCATTAAGTACGCATAAACATCTGGAATCTCCGGTTGAAATTATACTAAGTTTCTTAATTTGGTTTGAACATAGCTTCAGAATCACGGCTCTTTATCTGCAACCATCTCAATCACTTAGTAATTGTTTTTTTTTCATTATTACTGTTATGCTTCTACATATATTAACATGTGCTGCTTTATTTACGTGATTTTAGTTATTCTCTCATGTTGTGATAACCCATAGTTATTTTGTTTTTTATATATCGTGGTGTTCTTGTTTCTAACTTATACGTCGAAAAGATTATGCCTATCGTGTTTTATCATTAAGTACGCATAACCATCTGGAACCGTCCATTACTTACGCATAAACATCTGGAACCTCTGGTTGAAAGTATACTAACTTTCTTCATTTGATTTAAACGTAACTTTAGAATCACGGCGCTTTATCTGCAACCATCTTAATAGCTTAGTAATTGTTTTGTTTTCATTATTACTGTTATTGTTTTACATATATTAACATGTGCTGCTTTATTTACGTGATTTTAGTTATTCTCTCGTGTTGTGATAAGCCATAGTTATTTTGTTTTGTATATATCGTAGTGTTTCTTGTTCCTAACTTATACGTCAAAAAGATTATGCTTATCGTGTTTTATCAACTACCATTAAGTACGCATAAACATCTGGAATCTCCGGTTGAAATTATACTAACTTTCTTAATTTGGTTTGAACATAGCTTCAGAATCACGGCACTTTATCTGCAACCATCTCAATCACTTAGTAATTGTTTTGTTTTCATTATTACTGTTATGCTGTTACATACATCGTCATGTGCTGCATTATTTGCATGAAACTGATACATTTGCTCTTGCTTTTTACTTACAAAATAGTTTTGTGAATGACATGAAACACAGTTCGAATATATTATGATTCAAAGTAGAGATCTTATTTACGGGTTAATACAATTACAATTAATGAATATTAAAAATCATAATAATAATAATAAAATTAACTGAAGCATTCAAAATTAACAGAAGCATAACCATATTTTTTTCTTATTAACAAACTACCCGCGTTGCTTAATTTGAATTTTTTTTGTCATTATTTAATGTATGGATAAAACTTTCACAATCAATTAAATCTAAGAATATCACTACCTAAATAATTATATAACGATCAAACTATTTTCATTAAGCCTTGAATTAATTTATGAGGAATTATTAATGTAATTAAAGACTCTTAACGCTAGTTAATTAATGATCACACGAAGTAAAGCTCGATATTATCGGCAACATTGTGTATATTAGAACCTTCTAACACAAATATTTTAAGCTTTATGTACAAACACGTAGTATTCAAAGACCGAAGTAAATTACTTATTTATATTCCATAGTATAAATGTACATAAACGTGATGCAAAGTAAGCCTTGAACACATTGCGGGAGCAACAACAGATAAGCACGGTCATGGAACAGTATATTTGTAATGATGGGCTTCGTACGAATCCAGGGTCTCAGTAGTCACGACTCGTCATAGTGAAACCTAATTACTTTGTGCTTACTTTTATTTGTTCGGATTAATTAAAATTTAATCGTCAACAAACAACAAAGATCGGTGGTTGATTTAATATTAATTCGTAGTAAAGAGTCTCAACGTAGTTTTT
The DNA here is from genome assembly GCA_039881145.1 of Druceiella hillmani. Lineage (NCBI taxonomy): Eukaryota > Metazoa > Arthropoda > Insecta > Lepidoptera > Hepialidae > Druceiella > Druceiella hillmani. The sequence goes on along the minus strand of JAYKKI010000017.1, from coordinate 21,128,169 downwards.
GAACTGTATACAGAGGATGTAAAATGCGAAATTCTGTAGAAAATTTAAAAAAGATAATTTGAAATGCTATGACAACTAGACAACTGACAACCTAGAAGGTATGCAAAAATCCTTCGAATGTGAAAGTTATTCAAATATGTAAATATGGACTCACGTGTCAAATATTAAAAGAAACCTATCAAAAGAAGTTGTACTAGATTTAGAGATTATTAAAAAAAGTAAAAAATGGCAGTCTCAGTTGAAGGGCTTTGCTTGCAAATGAAAGAAGGAAAATTGCTTGTAAATGAACAAGTTGAAGGGAAATTGCTTTTAAATGAAGGAAGCTAGTAGAATATGTGAATAATGTTCAATACGACTAGATATATACCACACTTTTTAGGTTCCAATCCTTACGGAATGCTATTGTCATGGAAACGCCGTCCATCTGTCCATCTATCAGTCTGTCCGGTGCTTTTAACTTCTAAACGAAATAAGATACCTTCAAACATAGCATAAAATGCCTTGCCTCAAAAAGAGACTAGTACTAATAGTAGTAGTTTATATGAAAAGGATGCCGAAAATTTTTTTTCCTGCGTAGGCATGTCGGGTATCGCTAAAAGAACTCTTAGTAGATCTCTAATATATTCTTTAATTTCTTCACTCAAAAACAAGAGTTTGGTCAAAATTGTAATTTTAATGTGTATTTTATTTCCAGGTCTATCTTAAAATCAATGTATTAAAAACATAGTAGTAAAAAAGTTTTTTTTAATAAAACCAAAGTATTTTTGAAAAATTCATATTTCTTGCCAATACACACAAAAAAATGTGTGCATATGTGTGTGTGTGTGTGTGTGTATGTGTGTGCGTGTGTATGTGTGTCTGTGTGTGTGTGTGTGTTGTGTGCGCGCATGTACGTATGAGTGTACGAGCGCATGCTCGTGGGCGTGTGCGTATGTGTGTGTATCTAAAGATTTAACGATACTTTATTCTCTTAAACTATTGCAAATATTAATAACATTACACGTATATACCATATACACGAGCACATAAGTGCATACGTAACGATCATCTTAATATTTACAATTGTTTAACAGAATAAAATATCGTTAAATGTTTAGATGTATGTAAGTGTGTAACAGAACACTCCGAGTAGAGACTCTAGTGCGAGATGTACTTATTTGTACTGGTTTGTACTAACAGGTTTATTTCAGTTTACACCTTCGCAATTTTCCAAATGTCTTCATACTATTTTCTAATTAATTAGAATCTTCGCAAATATCACTAATAATATTATAATAATTCGTCAAAAAGTTGACTTCTTCCTCTTGACTTCACCCCCTCCACTTTCTCTAACTCTAAACTTTCATATCATCATCGGCGACACATGCTTTATTAAAATGAAAAAAAAAATTATTTGTAAAAAAACCTAACCTATTTTATAAACGCATACGTATTCGTAAATGTATTAATAGTCGGAAAATAGAGTTTTCGTTAGTACAACATTTTCTCCACATCTTACTAAAAATTAAGATCTGTACACTATGTTACTGCATTTTACAAAAATAGAGGAAATCTCAATAATACAATTTATTTTCAATGATCGCCCGCACTTTTATTTATACTCAAGTGGGTAAATAGCTAACTGTAATTAAAAAAGCTGTTTACATATATGTTTACATATGATCATATATTACAACAGCGAAATATATACGTTACAAACTGGGTACAAGCAATTGAATTTGAATTTAAAACTATATTATCACTACCTATCTAATAATCAAACGTAATATCTTATTCGGTTGAAGGCAATGACACGGATGAAACTTTGATAGAATTAAATAATCTATTTATCAAACCTTAATACAGGTTTTTAATAGAACTGGTCTTCAGTTAATATTCGATAGAAATCTACTGGATTATATTTTAATATGAACGGAAAGTGAAAAAAACTTTAAAATCTTCAGGTCTTACTAGTGTTTTAATTTAAACATACCAGTGGTTAATGTGTCAGATATTCAACATTTGTGTACGCCACATAAGCATTATTACTTTGCATAAATAATATTGCACACTCCAAATTTATACATTGCTGGCATAAATTTGGAATTTGCACTATTCCAAATGTATACATTGGAATACTGCATAGTACTGCATCTCGATCTCCTCATGATTCTACTATTAAATTATAAACTTTTTAAATGAGTAAGATTAGTAACGATTATATTATCAGTGAAATAAAAAATGTTTTACAATGGAAACAAATTTTTCATTGTATTTTCAACTTTGTTTTAGAAATTATACATTTTTAAATTGATAAAGTCTTTTACTTCAACATGTTACGATTTGTTATTATTTCAAATTGTCACTAAAAGGAAAATAAATTATTAAATATTAAACAGTTTCAGCTATCTTTAGGGAATTACTGCTTGCCTTTTATCCATGAATTTCATTTTGACACAATATTCTGTTTTGCACAGAAGTAAGTTATTTATCCAATTAAAAGTAGTATACGTACGAAGTAACACATGTGAAATTTGATTAATCAGAAGACTACTTTCACTTTAAATTTAAAAATAGAATAAACAATGAACATTCTTTTACCCTTTTTTATCACAATTGCTTCTAAATGACATGTTGATTAACAATGGGAAACTGTTCTAGACGATAAGTATACTATACGTATATAATAGGATATTCAAAATTAATTTCAAATGTTCACTAAAAGGAAAATAAATGATTAAATATTAAACAGTTTCAGTTATCTTCAGGGAATTACTGTTTGCCTTTTATCTATGAATTTAATTCTATTTTGAAACAATATTCTGTTTTGGGCGGAATTAGTTCGTTCATCCAATTAAAATTAGTATACATACGAATTAACACATGTGAAATTTGATTAATCAGAAAACTACTTTCACTTTAAATTTAAAAATAGAATAAACAATGAACATTCTTTTACCCTTTTTTACCACAATTGCTTCTAAATGACATGGTGATTAACAATGGGAAACTGTTCTAGACGATAAGTATACTATACGTATATAATAGGATATTCAAAATTAATTTCAAATGTTCACTAAAAGGAAAATAAATGATTACATATTAAACAGTTTCAGTTATCTTCAGGGAATTACTGTTTGCCTTTTATCTATGAATTCAATTCTATTTTGAAACAATATTCTGTTTTGGGCGGAATTAGTTCGTTCATCCAATTAAAATTAGTATACATACGAATTAACACATGTGAAATTTGATTAATCAGAAGACTACTTTCACTTTAAATTTAAAAATAGAATAAACAATGAATATTCTTTTACCCTTTTTTACCACAATTGCTTCTAAATGACATGTTGATTAACAATGGGAAACTGTTCTAGACGATAAGTATACTATACGTATATAATAGGATATTCAAAATTAATTTCAAATGTTCACTAAAAGGAAAATAAATGATTAAATATTAAACAGTTTCAGTTATCTTCAGGGAACTACTGTTTGCCTTTTATCTATGAATTTAATTCTATTTTGAAACAATATTCTGTTTTGGGCGGAATTAGGTCGTTCATCCAATTAAAATTAGTTTACGTACGAATTAACACATGTGAAATTTGATTAATCAGAAGACTACTTTCACTTTAAATTTAAAAATAGAATAAACAATGAACATTATTTTACCCTTTTTTACCACAATTGCTTCTAAATGACATGTTGATTAACAATGGGAAACTGTTCTAGACGATAAGTATACTATACGTATATAATAGGATATTCAAAATTAATTTCAAATGTTCACTAAAAGGAAAATAAATGATTAAACATTAAACAGTTTCAGTTATCTTCAGGGAATTACTGTTTGCCTTTTATCTATGAATTCAATTCTATTTTGAAACAATATTCTGTTTTGGGCGGAAAGAGTTCGTTCATCCAATTAAAATTAGTATACATACGAATTAACACATGTGAAATTTGATTAATCAGAAGACTACTTTCACTTTAGATTTAAAAATAGAATAAACAATGAACATTCTTTTACCCTTTTTTACCACAATTGCTTCTAAATGACATGTTGATTAACAATGGGAAACTGTTCTAGACGATAAGTATACTATACGTATATTTTAGGATATTTAAAATTAATTTCAAATGTTCACTAAAAGGAAAATAAATGATTACATATTAAACAGTTTCAGTTATCTTCAGGGAATTACTGTTTGCCTTTTATCTATGAATTCAATTCTATTTTGAAACAATATTCTGTTTTGGGCGGAATTAGTTCGTTCATCCAATTAAAATTAGTATACATACGAATTAACACATGTGAAATTTGATTAATCAGAAGACTACTTTCACTTTAAATTTAAAAATAGAATAAACAATGAATATTCTTTTACCCTTTTTTACCACAATTGCTTCTAAATGACATGTTGATTAACAATGGGAAACTGTTCTAGACGATAAGTATACTATACGTATATAATAGGATATTCAAAATTAATTTCAAATGTTCACTAAAAGGAAAATAAATGATTAAATATTAAACAGTTTCAGTTATCTTCAGGGAATTACTGTTTGCCTTTTATCTATGAATTTAATTCTATTTTGAAACATTATTCTGTTTTGGGCGGAATTAGGTCGTTCATCCAATTAAAATTAGTTTACGTACGAATTAACACATGTGAAATTTGATTAATCAGAAGACTACTTTCACTTTAAATTTAAAAATAGAATAAACAATAAACATTATTTTACCCTTTTTCACCACAATTGCTCCTACATACGAATTAACACATGTGAAATTTGATTAATCAGAAGACTACTTTCGCTTTTTGAATTTAAAAATAGAATAAACAATGAACATTCTTATGCCCTTTTTCACCACAATTTCTCCTAAATGACATGTTGTTGATAAATAATGGGAAATTATTCTAGGCGATATGTATACTATACGTATATAATAGACATTTAAAGTTAAATCTAAATTAATTACCTAAACTATCTAAGGTAGTTTATTAAGTGGCGGTCACCAAGCAGTTCCCTTCATGAGGTGCGAGTAATTGGCATTTTAATTATAACCCTAATTAATTTTAAATATAACCCTTCATTTATCCGTGACAATATACTTTACCTCAAGTACCAAAGTGCTATATTTAAAAATAAGCTATTTTTTTAATAATATCCTATATCTAGAATAACGCTAATGTCAAAATATGTAAATTTTTATTGTATTTTAGCCGATTCAATTTCATTATAAATAAATTATCTATGAATGTAACAAGTGATAATAAATTCATTTTATGATGTCATATTGGAATAGTTACTTCAAAGACTGTATTTAAACTGACGAAAATAAGCTAGTTCCTGTAAAGTTTTCCTCGAAGTGTTTCTTCAAAATCGGTATAATGTCATCAAAATATTACTGTAAAAAGTTAAGTTTCTCCTTAAAAAGTTAGGCGTAAAAAAATGGTAATAGAGAAGCACCCAACTTCTTGCTAAACTTTGCTGGAGAAGTGTAGATGGTGAGTTAGAAGTTTGCGTCTAAGTTTATTAAATATTATATTTAATACCTTGCTGAACGGCGCCGCTGTGGAGAGTTCTCAGATATTTAATATTTATATGACCAGATTTTATGCGAAAGAGAATTCAATTAGTTATACAAATCCTACAAGTATTCACCAAGCCGATAGAAATCTCTCCATCAGATCAGACTTCCAGCTGAAACCTAGTTATGGAGGTATCAAAATAGTTGCGAAGCGCTTCAAGTAAAAGGTTTAGTTTCCAACAGTGGAACTAGGAACTTAATGACACGTTACCGTGCACCCGAATAATTTTGAATTTATCGAAACAAAAGAAGAGATTCCTTTGATATGATAGTGATACATAAAATGAAAGGAGAATTTTCGGCCTAGGCGTGAACAAAGACGAAACATACTAAGAATTACTCCTTGTATATCCCTCTATTTAAAATTATAACTCTTTTATCGTTTGCGGATAGAACTTTCCTAAAGTGAAAAAAACTCATCTAAACATTTAATATTTTGGACACAAATAGATCCATTGCCTCAAGAAACAAAAATGTTCTCTGTGCCATAAGGTGAAAATAAAGATTGGTAGTGAGAATTACATATAATACATTATCGATACTTTTATTTATTATTCCGTATCGGAAGCAAATATCGATAGTATTTAAATACTTACATGAAAGTATTGAACATCAAATTGTATCGAATATAAATATAATGGATATTTTACAAAAATATTTGGAACTACGAAATTTATAGCTTGCATAAACAAATAAAAACAAAATATAAGTTTTCAAAAACTATTTGAAAAGTCTGAAAAATTGTTAAAGTACTTAAAAATTATTTAACATATTCTTTTTCACTTAACCCCACCAGAAATTGTTAAACGTGTGACGCTATACTTAGTAAATAGAATTTTGGTAATTTTTATAAAGTGGGAAGTATAGGTTTTGCTTCTTTCAGTGTTTATTCTTTAATACATTATTTTGTATGATATAAAATAAGCTCGGTTCAATTTTATTAATTATTTAGTATTAATAATTCCAAATCATGTATATTTTTTGCTTTAAGGAATATACCAAACAGATCCTTAAATATATTAAGGAAATACTTAAAATAGACTATATAAATAAATAAAAAAGCTTTATTAAGCGTTTTCAATTCCTATACATTTAGGATCATCAGTACTTAAAATCGATCTGAAAATAAATATTCCGATTTCTATCTTTGCTACATCCCTATACCGATCATGGCCATTCACAACCATAGATAAATCTATGGTCATAACCTAAAAATGTCAAATGATGCAATTCACAATTTCACACACCCGTCACATGCTATTCGTCTTTTGCCAAAAATAAATTAATGTAAAACGAGGCCTTTTTTGATAGAAATTTATAAATGTAAATTTTAAAATCCATTTAAGTATTGACAAATTTAATCAAATATTTCGCATGGTAACATTTATCAAATAATTATAACCATACATACTTATGCCTTTACTGACAAAAACTGAGCTAAAACTCAAATATTTTGGTTTGTATATACATACCCTAAAATATGATATACCAATTCATAACTAGGCCAAATGCTCCTTATAAAATGGGCATATCCTTATTGATATACATTTGTGTATTACGCTCAAGTAGCCAGACACTTCCCTACGACAATCCCTACGTTTTACAAAAAATTCCATCTAAATTGAATTGCTACTTTTTACGTGATACGTATTCAAACAAACACACAAAAACAAACACAAAACAGATAAAAATTCCAAAGACGATATTTTGTTATGATTTGCTTTTTATTACTTTTATTCTGTGCTCCTGTATCATTTTTTCGTAAATATCTTCAATACACAGACAAGCCAATTCTACAGTTATATAATATATATATATATATATATATATATATATATATATATATATATATATATATATAAATAATAAAATATTAATTTTTAAAATCGGAACGGAAAAAAACAAACTCAAGTAAATTTGTAATTTTACTTAATTTGTAACACAATTTTAAGACCTAATAATTCGAAATAGTTTCGTAGAGGGCGAACTTATAATATAAAAGTTTTTTCATTTCTTTAAGTTGATCGATGGTACTGGCATCGACTTCAAAAATAAGTAACTTAGTTATTTATTACGAATATGTAGGTGTGTATTTGGAGTTAATTATTTTGTATTTTTAGTACCTACCTTTTGAAGCCGAATTTAAAAAAAACAGAGGTAAAATTACCAATAGCAATTATCTCGAATCACGATTGATTTACATAGAACAAGGAGTTCCTTCTTTCATCTCAACTCTTCATCAGACCCTGATCTAGTCGATGTATAGTTATTATGCAAAATAGCAACTACTAGCAGCAAATATCTTTAATCATGGTTGGTTTACTAACACTCGTTAAGGACTTCCATCGTTCATTTCGAGAACTTATCATCAAACCTTGACTTGGTGAGGGGTGTAGTTATTTTGCAAAGTAATAAGTACTCGTAACAAATATATTGAATCATAATTGATTTACTACCGTTCTTTGTTCATTTCCGAACTTCACCATCAGATTGTCACCATATTCATATGGGACTACGTCTAAAGTATCCCCTTTCTAATCAAAAAGAATCTTTAATCTATTTGGCGTTTATTTTGTAAACATTGAAATTCATTATTCACAATTAAATGAAACTACATGATGTAGTATTATTTCTACTTTCTTTAATTTCTTTACCAGGTTTCGTACGTTTCACGACCTAGGTTTCGTTGTACAACATCTTCAGGTGGGATATTAGCCAAGAATGTTAATAGTGAAAAAAAGAATCATCGAAATCGATTTTGTTGGTCAGGAATTATCGCTGAACATACGTAATAAAAAATTTCGACGAATTGAGAACCTTCTTGAATCTGAATCCTTTGGGAAATTTGGCTACATTTGAAACCTTTTTTTTGAAGTCAGTTAAAAAAAGGGGACATGCTGAACATAATTCGGTAGCTGTTTCACTAATACAACGGTATAATCGTTGTAGTGATAATATGACACAAAGACATCCATATCATATCCATCAGCATTATATAGGCCTAAATGAAAAAAAAACGCTCGTAGTTTTAATATCTCCATTTATAGTACAAACAGTTTTAGATTAATTTAAAAAGATTAAAAGCTTGTCACGCAAATAAACTAGCGATATTTGCTCACCCAAAATCCTACTCATATACTTAACGATGTATAAATGTTGTTCATGAAATTCTATAATATATAAGAAAGTTTTGATTTAATAAACCCAATTTATCAAAAATCATTTAAGATGAATTGTTAATTATGTCTAATAAAAATTTTTAAATCTTAAACTGATTTTATTTTACGAACGTTTTTTCATTTGTTTTTTTTTTATTCATTTGTTTTGATTTGTTTTTCTCACGAGTTAATGCAAATCAAAGCTCTACACTATGGACATTTTTATAGAGATAGAAATTTTTTCATTGAATTTAGACTATCTAACGTCCAAAATCATCTATCACAGTCCTGTTTTATTGATTAATAGCTGCCTTTCTTCTTATGTTCTAGCAAAATAAGCCAGAAAAATAAAACAGAATGTTGCGGTTAATGTCCTTCTAGTATCTCCTCATAGAAGATTGGGAGTTATATTATATAATAAAATCTTCAGTACTGATTACAGATTTTCAACATATATCACAGCACTTTACATCGCAGTACAGTAACAAATAATTTCAACATAGCGGGTTATAAACTTGTAAGTCTTAGCGAAGTTGGTCACCAGAAAATGTTAAATAATGCAGTGCCAAAAAAATCTTTCAAAAACCTGGTTTTCACATTTGTTTATAAACTGACTTATTAAAAAAAATTAATTGAAGTAAAAATACAACATTAAAAATCCGATATGTAGCAATAAATAAAATAAAATCATCGAGGATTTTTTTTTATTTTGACAGACCTACTCGCGCGTGTTTAGCGATTTTTTTCTAATAAAAAATGTAGCAAAAAACCAATTGGCACGTAATATAATTATGCAGCTCATTTTGTGAATAATATATACAATAATTTTGAAACAAAACTATCTTCTTGAGAAATTATTTTTTACTTTTCTACAAGCAACGGGTCGCGATATGATTCCCCGTATGCTCTTTGTGATGCATATAAATCCTTGTAACGACAAAAGACCAATTATATTAAATTTATGTGGGTGCTCGCACAGTTGACATTTTATAACGTTTTTATAAAAAGAAAAACATTTTTTTCTCAAACATTAGCATATGAATATAGTTCTTTTGACCCGCCGCACGATGCATCGAGTCTAAGACAAAAATCAAAAACCAAGTTTCGATTGTGATTTGTCACGATGCCACAATCATAAATTTTTATTATGTCGTTTACTGTCATTGGGTAATTAACTAATTCACTCGTTCCTTTCGATGTAATTCAATAACACCTCGTTATCAATAGCTAATTGTAATCGATATAAGTTGCATTATACAGAATGTTGCAAGTATTTTTAACTATCAATCGTGAAGTTCATAAGATGAGACTACTCCCCTAACTCCTCATCAACTACTTTAATTTAGATGTCTGAATGTAAGTAGTTTTAAGGTCTGTGGTAAATACGCTGCACCCGAACGATATTATCGGATGAGAGTAAATAATTCACCCTTCAGATCAGACCTTCACAGTCTATTCCGTCTAACACGAGTTCACGAAAAAGATAGTAAATAATTACGAATATTATTATGGTTTCCTTTATCAATCGAGCACTTATCTGAAGATGTATTCGAAGCATAATACAAAAGACCGATCATCACACAGCCGTAAATGTTCTGGGGTAGACTCGAGCACAGACCTCATGAGAATATTGCTGATGACTCCTAAAGCTCTAATATCTAAGAAAAACAATATCATGACACACACACACACACACACATATATATATATATATATATATATATATATATATATATATATATATATAAAACTGTGCATCTGGCCTAAATTTTGAAAATTGCATAGAAAATAAATTTTTACGACATATAAGCTAAATTATAATTTTTGTCCTTATCTCCCATGCATTTGGTGCATTGTGCAACGCCGCCATTAATTTTACGTACGAGAAAGGGTCCTGGACGAACGAGATTCTTTATTATCGATTTAAAGTTTCAAAAAAGTACACAATTATTTCACTGCCAGTAATAAATATTTAACACTTATTGGACGTGATAGTCAGGTATATGCAAAATTATAATGAGGGTAACGTTTTTTTTATAAATACCATAAGTAACCAACCTAAGAGATGATTTTATACGTATCTATAATACAAATATTTTTCCAGTTTAACATGTGTCGTTTATTTTATATTCTTGTCGATAACAGCCAATGAGGACAAACATTCCTTTCTTGTTTCCTTGAGGCGACCAATTTCGTTTATGTCATAAGAGATTACTGCATTCATAAAATATTGCCGAACTTTTCTAAAATATACGTTTTATGGCTCTTCCTGAGATCTATATGTCAAAACTTTAAGCGCCAAGGTTGACGCTACAATTGATGTGTTTTTAGTTGATCTTTTTTATCATTCGCATCATTTATAAAAAAATAAGAATGACATTCACAACTGACATTTACTTTTACAATTGCATCTTTGTTTGTTTCCAAAATTTACCGGTATTAACAACGTGCACACACACACACACGCACGCACACAAACATATACATATATATATATATATATATATATATATATATATGTGTGTGTGTGTGTGTGTGTGTGTATATATATATATATATATATATATACATATATATATATATATATATATATATATATGTATATGTAAATGTCCGTATATAATAAGTGTCCGACAAAGAACGACGCTATTCGTTGGCTATAAAAGATTAAATTTTCGTTAAAATAAAACGTAAAACACGCCGTCCTTCTCATTGGCCAAAAAAAATTTACACGTAAACTTTTTAATACACCCAATACTTGCCTGTAACGCGGTGCTTATCCGGGCAGCTAGATGCGTTCGCAGCTGTTTATTCCCCTGAGCGGCGCTGAATAATGTGCGCTAGTATCGTGTGTACGAAAAACATAGTAAATAACTATGGATGTTATTATCAATGTTCTGAAGAAACTCCTCTTTTAAATTTCATTTTCATAACAATCAACTATTTTTCAGTCTACGAATAACTTCTTTCTTTGTCCGACACTTATTCTCGGACACCGTGCATATTTATATATATATATATATATATATATATATATATATATATACATATATATATATATACATATATATATATATATATATGTATATATGCCATATATAATATTTACATACAAATACCTTCAATGTGAATTTTTAAATTTTTTGTTTCACAACACTATTTTTATTGAATACCAAGTTTTAGTAACGCAAAAACTAACTAAGACAGAAAAAGAAAGTCAGAAATGAAATGTGAGAGACCAAAAAAGACTGATCATATTAAAATATGAAATGGCATAAAATAGGAGGATCATTTGGTGATAGTGATAATGATGCATGTATGAAAAGGTTCAAGATAGATATTGATAAACCATATTAAGGGATATCTAAAATATATGGCGATGAATCATAAAATTTATGATAAAAACGACAGATCTTTTGTTGATGGTGATAATGAAACATATATGAAAACATAAGTAGACCATGTTGGGGAATATCTGAGGGATATGACGATGAATCATCATCATATCATCATATATATTAATACGCTAAGGTTAAGTTGTTACTCTCCCTTTTTAGAAAAAACCTCACAACTAATCCACATAAATTATATATCATTTTATAGATAATTGCTTGCTCCACCGGCATCCACAACTAAAAAATGTATTATTGCTATTGTTTTTGCAAATTAATTAATTATTAAAATTATATACACAAAACAGCAATGCTGCCATCTAATGGCTCAACGTCAATATGATTGACGGTCGGTAAAATTTTTGTTTAATTTCAAATCCACTCACCTATAAATAAAGTGGCGCTTTAGCTCAATGCTTTTGATACTTGCGCCTCTATATGTCAATTTTAGTAAAATATTTGTTTGTAAATGAATTGAATACCTGCAATCAATTTTGACTTATTAAATTGAGTTGAATAATTTATAATGCGAAGACTTCGCACGGGTCACGCTAGTAAAATGTATTATAAAAATGGTTTATCTTGATTGGATGGTGATAATGATAGATGTGTGAAAAGAACCAAGAAGACATCGGTAGATATATTGAGGAATATCTGAAAGATATGGCGATGAGTCATAAAATGTGCATGTAATGAGTCATAACAACGAAGATGAATGAAGAAAAAGATGTACTAGGATAGAGATATACGTGTTTTATTATCGCTTGTAGACGGAAGACCGTATTTAAAATTAGGCAGATATATTCCACCCGTATAATAAATATAAATGCTTTGTTTAAGTAATATAAATTACTATCAAAGCTCATTTCCGATTGATGACAGAGCGTCTTGTAATTCAAAAATGTGATAGAATACCGAATCCGTGTCCTTGTATCAATCGACATATGACGATCCTAAATAAAAATGTTAAATTATGATTCACCAGCATACAACAATAATGTTGTTTTATCTATGAAAACATAATGAGGTTCATTTCAAGAAATAATCAAAATATTATAAAAAATTAATGTTTTTCGACATGAGTCACGGCAGGAGTTGAAGTGTCAAACCATATAACAATAAAGAAAAAGGTTTTTAAAAATTTACATACAAAACCCATGTATCAGGTTCAATGTCACGCCGAACTAACCGTATGAGTCACGCCGCCCCACGACCTATAGACGCCTTATGCTAATGTCATATCTTTATAACTGTGTTTTGTCTTAAATTATTGAAATATTTAAGAGTAAGCAAGGTGAATGGTTTCAGAAACAACAATTGTGGCAACATACATTTTATGCGCAAATGAAGAACATGCGCATTTCGAACGTTACTGTACATGCTCATAGGTTAACGGTCACTTGTAGAACGTTATCTTTAACTTACCTAACGGTCTTCTACTTTTTATCCTAAAAAAATACGGTTCTAATCATTGCCAGTGTACCAGAGCCATTACAACTATTTGAACTACATATCTCGTAATGCTTTAGAAATTTGTTGCGACGCAAATTTTTTTATCAGGCAATTATTCTTAACACAATTATATTTTGTGACAAACGAAATAGTGAACATTATTTTATTTCTGTACCCTTCAATACTAGGCGCTCGTCCATTAATGAAGATTGTTATTGATGAAGGATAGTAGATAGAAAGAAGAGGCGCGTCTAGCTCGCCGTAGCAAAACATTTTATCTCTGACGCTACTATGTCCTACGCCCTTACAATGTTTATAATTAATTTATTTTAATGAGTAATTTGAAGATGTCAACACAACTGAGGCATTGTCGAAGAGGAAGAGGAAGTTGGATCAGCGAATTGTTTCATCAATTTGCTGCTAATTTTAAATTCGAACTTAAAAAATAAATTATTAATTTTTTTTCGTAAAATTAGAATAATTTCTCCTAAATTATTTGAATAATGACTTGGACATAACGAAAATAGTTTTCCTATAGCTTTTGCATAATATACGCATCTATTTATAACTCTAAATTCTTCAGTTCCTTACTTTCGATAATTAGAACAAAACCATCCAAATGTATGTCAGTGCACGCACAGTCGAATCCTGTTGTCAATCTACTGACTCAAAACTGTTGATGCAAATTAATACAAATAACTGTACATATATTTATATATATATATATATATATATATATATATATATACACATATATATATATATATATATATATATATATATATATATATATATATATAGTAAATTAATACAAATACGTTGTACATATATATATATATATATATATTGCGTCACAATAAAACTTAATACTTTGCAAAAAGGGCTATAACACGATGAATGTTTTTTTTTTACTTTGCTACATAGTATGAAACATCTACTTGCAAAAATATTTACACATAGGTCCAAACTGTTAATCCGTGATAGACAGAAAGACAAACGAATAGGTAGACGTGATAAAATTTCCTTGTTTTTCCACGGAACCTTAAAAAATAGGTGCTCTTTTTACCAAAATTTATTGACAAAACAACAAAATGTTTTTGACAAAACATGGCTTCAAATACGTTTTTTTAAGCCGTGCAAACATCTATTTCCAACTCACTTCACTCTTGCAGAAAAAAACACCGTGTCGCAAAGGTTTTATTTTTAACGATTTCTTTAAATTTTCTTAATAGGATACGTGTTTCTCCTCATGGTCTACATTCGACAACTGTCTTACAGTAAGGGCCATTTTTACGGCCTACATGGCCAGCCATTCCCAGTTTTTATGTTTATTTGTCGACATCGGTGATATTGCTTTGTTTTCCCAGCCATGTGTTCGTGTTACGTTATTCCCACAATGTTACTCTTACCAGTTTCCTATTGCTCTTTTACATCACTAGCAATTTAGTAACGAATACTTTGGTGAGGGTCCTCACCAGTCAGTTACGGTTTCATAATTAAGAAATGGCAGGATACGTGTTTCGAATATTGGACTTTCAATTCAGCAGTGATATTGTGGCAGCCAATGCGAGACGCCTACTTCTGTCTGCAGTTATACTATGCTTCAAATTTAGCAATTATTAATTATACAGCGTAATATATATATATATATATATATATATATATATATATATATATATATATATATATGTATGTATTTATGTTCCTCATTTCATGTAGTGACGTTGAATAGTTGAAATGGTTTTCAGAGTCCATATGACAGTAGCGCCTTAAGAGTTTTACAGTTTTTTAGTTAAATTTCGTGCGTTTTACTTACCCCCTTTAAAATTACCATATGAATATTTTTGTATATCATCTGTTCAAATATTTGCGAGTTAATGTCAAGTTTTTATGTCTAATTATTTCTGAGAAAAGGGCTCTGATTTTGACGGGCACTTCAGTAAGAGTTTTTATTCCAAGTTGTTTCTAAATAAATGGCTTTGATAGACGAACAGACGGATACTTCAGTAATCTTATGAAGGTTCCGATCTTTTACTTTTCATGTACAGAACTCTAAAAATATAGCTCACTTCGATATGTACGCTGCCCTTCACCAACGGTGTCACGTTTCCTTAAAATACAAAAGTTACTGATATCTTTAAAGACTGACGTTTAAATTGGTACTGCAAAGGAAAGTGTGCAACAAAAAAGCAATAAAATCATTACCGCCCGACTATCGATCAACCCTTATATACCGTTCAGACTGATTTAATATTTCGTGATGTTTTTTTTGGTAGATAAAAAACCTTTTGAATTGCACCACCCAAATCGGACACCTTTTTATTGAGCACATTCTGATATTCATTTTTCTCAAACATTTTTTTTACTTCACTCTTATACCAAAGTATCAACTCAAAAGTATATCAACTCATGGGTAGTTTTTGTAATGAATTTAACATATGAGATCCAGCATTAGTCACTTTTACATCGAGACGTCTTTTGTGAATTCGTGATCTATCATCATTCGTATTAATAAACCACATCATACGTATCAATTTTAACTATGACAGAAAAATTATGAACTGTCAGCAATCAAAACTGCCTAATTTAATAAACCCTGAAAAGAAATATTACTTTTGTTTTGAGCTTTTAATGACATGCCCAGTGTAAAACACCTATACTATTAAAATTTAGATTTTTATGTGTTTTAACTATAGATATGGTGAATTATATTATAGATTTTGCAAATACAACTGTAGTTCTTTGAATATGCTACTCGTAGTTAATACTGGAAAAATTAAAGATGCCGAAAAGAAAATTTATTCATTTCTTGAACACTTTTAAAAGAAAAATCCTTTTATTATTTTTCTTAGCAATGTTTAACAACAGAATTTAGAATAAAGGATTTTTTTGTTTTATTTCAACCTAAAAAAAAATGTGTGTGTGTACTTCCGTGCGCGCGATAGAAGTAATAAATCTTTGGTATAATACAAGAATTACTTTATTTAGCACGCAAATTATTTATGGAAATAAAATAATAAAAGCACTGGGGCGTTACTATAAATACAGTTGGTAAAATCTAAATTCTATTAAATAAATAAATTTTCAAAATTAAAATTAATATTCAGTATTCAATTTAATATAAACGAGTGTATATCAAAAAGGTCTAGTAGATGATTACCTTACATTGGAAAACCTGCAGAAAAATTAATTGATGAACCACTCATCTGTCAAATAAATTATGAAAATATATAATATATTTAGTGAGCAACTTCATCCTGTTGATTGTAAATAGATTTTTGTTGCATACCGAGAAACTTCATTCTATCTACTTTTTGTCGCATTCGTAATATTTCACTCTCATATTTTTTACAATGCACCTAAAAAGTGTAACTTCAGAAAAAATTGATTAATTTCAAGATTGAAATCCAATACGTCCAGTACTTTCCGAGTTCAGACTCCTTCGTCGAAGTAAAATTATACTTAAAAAGTGCATAGCACTATATTTTAGTAATTAGGTAAAAAACTGATAATATGTGATAATGTCAATTTTCCAGGTATTTACAGCTTATACATCATCTAAGCACCAAGCTTTGAGTTTTTATACCAAGTAGGAATGTCCAAATAGCATTACTACATAATAGCACAAAACATCCCTACGTGAAATGTGAGAATATCAGACACTTTTTACTTTAATTACTAAGTAAAACATTGTGAATAGTCGAATATTTCACTCGTTTTAAACAAACGCACGCATACTTCAGACGACGCTTAAGCAGTTTGACATATTTCTAAGTGCTAAATGGTCCTTGAGAATATAAAATTTGTCGAACTGTTCTCTACGGCGACATTAGTGATGACATTTTCGAGGACCCCGACAACAATATATGTAAAGTATAACACTTGCTTCATTTAATCGTTTCCTCCTCTTTTGTAGTTCATATCTGCGCGTTACTTTTTATCTATGGCTCACAAGAATTTAATAGACCATTTGAATCCACTTTTATGTATTCGCTTTCATATTTGCTATTCTAATTTTGGTATATAAATTAAGTAAATAGTCACGTTTATGTGTCTGTAACGCATACTTTAATATGTATCGATGCGTTAATATTTTTATCGACGTTCGTAATTAAAAGAGGTTTAACATAGTCCAACGTAACTAATAATATTGTGCTGAGAATTCGTTATGCGTTATAATTAAAGTTTGAATTGAATGAGTACATAAATTAAGTTTAATGACTTATTGTTAGATTTTTTTAATTACTCAAGGTAATGATTCTATCATCAGATCACATCTTAGTTAAATAATCGTCAATCAAAATTCTTGGAATGCTTAAAATAAATTTAAGAAGTCCTTTACATGAATAAATTTCGAGGATAATAATATTTCTTGTAAAAATTCATAAGTTGACTTTATTAAAAAAATATTATTTACATGGTATTTACCCATGATCATTTCAATCAACATAGTGAGTTATTTTCATTTAAATCAGGGGAGGGACGAATGTGCTAAAGAAAATGGGTCTTGATAATGACCTGATAAAGGAAAATTGCATTTCGACTAGCCTTCTACTTAAGTCATGGTAACAATATTGTAAACTAATCGTAACAAGACTATCGTTCGAAACAAACATTGTAATCTACAGGTATAACAAAATTGTAACAGAGTGAATTATATACATGGACAACGTTTTATAAAGAATGATTTAGTATAAAAAATAATAACAGAAACAAAAAAAACCTGTTTTTAGAATTTTTGTCCGTCTGTCTGTACGTTAATTTGTGCACCAATGACGCAAAATCTACTGGACGGATTTTGATGAAATTTGATATCGTAATAGTTTATACCTAAGAGCAATATATGACAGACATATGACCATATGAAAACATATATACATATGAGAAAAAAAATTATTAATTTTGTTATTCCGAATATCACGCGAACGAAGTCGTGGACACAGCTAGTCAAGTATAAACTTTGCTGAACGACGAGTAATAACATTAAAAACGGTTAAAATAAATATATCGTACGTAGGACATTTCATTACAAACTTATAACGAACTAACGAACTACGATTCGCACGAAAACGCCCCATACAAAACACAACTGGATTACGACGTCACTAGCCCGTATTTAGTATTCATTATAAGGGAGTTTATTAAACATAAATTTTTATATTACTCATTATCGTTATTATGTATCTCGTTAATATTGCGTTTATATTATATATTGAATATTATAATTTTATCTTTTTTTGTGTGGAAACTAAATACATAATAACTTTTTTATTTATTAAAAAAAAATTTACACTTTTTCCCTGATTATGTATTTAGAACTTTCGATTAGTCGTTTGTTACACACATTTTTTTTTCATCCCAAGATTTTTTTAAACCTACTCTACAGTTTTAAAACATTTTTACAAAGAATATCGACATCAGTCAAATACCCTATTTTAGCAACCATAAGTGAATTATCGGTAAGACATTCCAAAATGAAACTTGCTAATTGCTAATAGAAACATAAACTGACCGCATGAATGGAGTGCCGCGGGCCCGCCCACCACGTGTAGCCGCGTCGCGTCCACACGTGGCCGCGACGTGTGACCTCCGCCGCGAGTAACCGGCGAGAAAACACGACGAACCGCGACATTTTCACTGATGATGTAATCGATTCATTCATACCATTAAATTTTACTCTAAATTTGTGTATGACGAGTCTCCGAGCGACCATATATCACAATGGCACTTGTATAATATTTTGTATATTATACCGTATTTCAAACATTTATACGCGATTAGCATATTCAGAAACGCGAAAAACTAGTTATGCTTAGCATATAACCATAAATAAACCGGCAAATGGTCTACATCAATATTCACAGAACCACTTTTGTAAGAATAAATCGGAACTCTAATTACGGAATATATTAATGTGTGTGAACGCAACCTGTTAACTCATGCTAGACGGCAGGTAGTCTGCCACTCGACTCAATATACCTACCCATACACTGGTTCTACATTATTTTATTATTCTCGAAGAAGCGAAACGACCACACACCACGTCTTTTCTCTATAAAGTGAGACATTGCACTGTTTGTTTATTTAGGACAATATATGTGCGCACAGTTAGCTCCAAGGTCAGATGTGAATATTTACAAAGAAAAGGCTCTTAATTTCAAAATTTATTATAAGATTATAATTTTGCAATGTACTTCAGATATAATTCAGGTATACAATTATAATAACACTATAATTGTAATCATATTCTGACATTCACAAATTGTAATCATATTCTAATATGTACTGCACATTATCAATTATAATAACACCATAATTGTAGTCATATTCTGACATTCACAAATTGTAATCATATTCTAATATTTACTGCACATTATCAATTATACAATTATAATAACAACATAATTGTAAGCATATTCTGACATTCACAAATTGTAATCATATTGTAATATTTATTGCACATTATCAATTATACAATTATAATAACAGCATAATTGTAATCATATTCTGACATTCACAAATAGTAATCATATACTAATATTTACTGCACATTATCAGTTATACAATTATAATAACAACATAATTGTAAGCACATTCTGATATTCACAAATTGTAATAATATTCTAATATTTACTGCACATTATCAATTATACAATTATAATAACACCATAACTGTAAGCACATTCTGATATTCAAAAATTGTAATCATATTCTAATATTTACTGCACATTATCAATTATACAATTATAATAACAGCATAATTGTAATCATATTCTGACATTCACAAATTGCAATCATGTTCTAATATTTACTGCATATTATCTGAATTATTGAACATCAGTAATAGAAGTGAACAGTTTAATACGTATTACAATTGATTGATTTTAAATCACGTAGTGAAATCCATTTTCGAATTATATATATGTTCGACTCTGATTACTTCTTCTGACGATACTGACAATACAGTATACAATACTGAATCATTATATATATATATATATATATATATATATATATATATATATATATCTTTTTTTTTTTTTATCCTGTCTAGCTATTATAACAGCAGAAATAACAAGACTTTAATTGATGAAAAAGCTTAAATGGGTCAGGTATTAAAAGTTATCATTTTGATGGCTACACAAATTTCGATGATTATCTTTTCTTACAAATTCACTAATAACGTACTGATTAGGGGTTTTCCCAACTAGCCGACCGTTTAGCTTGAGAACCACCAACTAATCCAACCGGACAAGTCTGTGGGGACTTATAAATATCATTTCGACACCTTTCGTATGTCTTAAACACCCTCTACACTACTCGAGAAGTTACCTCGACGAAGTGCTCGTCGAAGTTGATCGCAGTCTGAAGTACGTGACTACACACTCGTGCAAACTAGTAAGTAGCTCAGTCGCCGTGGTCTCCCGTACGCTAACTTCGCGATGTCGTTTGATTCGGGCACAAAAAAACCGACAGCGATCGAGAGGCGCCCAAGGCGAGGCGAGGTTGCCCAAAGCGAATCGAAGTACCTTTCTACACTATTCTCTTCGCCTAACTTCGATCAACATCGTGAGTAGTGTAGTGCAGGTTTTTGACTGTGCTATGAGATAATAAATCAAAAGTCAAATACAGACTTTTTTTAAATAATGGTACTTTCCTAGGGTGCAAAACTTTACTTCTTTATGTATTTTGCTACTAAATAATTTATGACGGCTAAACTAAAATAAAAAGTTTATATTGTCGATATTACAAAGGAAGAATATATAATTGGTTAACTATAAGTAATAAACCATGTGTACTTGTCAATCATATTATAAAAATCAAAGAGAAATATATAAAAAATGTTACTTTAGTTACCCATCCATTCATATCATATTATGACTGATAACTACTTGTGATTGATTAATATGATAATCTATGAATGATAAATAAGATGATTTCAATATATTAAAGTATTTTCATTTGAAGACATCTTTTAAAATCAATGTAACTTCCAAAATTTGGGACTGTATTTTCATAACCAACCAGTCGGCGGCTTCTGCAGACTATTTGGCGACTGCTAAAATTGTCGGTTAGCTACCTACAATCGGAACATCACTGCTATTAACATACTATCCAAAATAAAGTGCCAATCATTACTATTAAGGATTTGACAACAAAATATTAATAAACCCATTAATATTCATTACCATGTCCGCTCAATGATATAATTGTTTACAGCGTGTACGGTCAGCGCTAATTAGTTATGATAATCAATAGGCGAACGATGTATGTTGACATTGAACAATTTGTCAATAGACATTTCTTATTAACCCATAATTTTTTGCTCATTTACCCGGATCGCATTTAAATTGAATTAATTCAACAGTTAAAAAGGTTAATTTATTAAGACAAGTTAATAAATTTAAATATTATATAACATCCTTTCACTTTATTAGCAATAAATTTTATATTTCAATTGAAATATATGACGATAAATCTTTTGAAAACATGGTAACATTTTTTTAACTTATAAACTTTCTCCTACGAGGATCTCATTGTTAAGATCTAAAAATTCCTTATCTCCTGATTTTCCGTATAAAGTGGTATCCTTAAAAATAAAATACTTGAAAGGAGACATAAATAAAAAATACAACCCTCATAATGATATTATCCTTATCATTAAACATATATATGCCTAAAGAACGATAAAAGATGGTAATTACCCCAATGTGATTGTTTTGTTCACGGGTTCGTAGTTCCGTATTCTTTATTCTATTCAAAATTGATAAATCGATTCGGCGCAGTTAATTAATACGTTATTAGTCAATTAATATTATATATTTGCATGTATGAGTTATACTTCACAGTTGTTATAAAATTAAATTAACAGTAATTGGCTAGCTTTCAAAAACTATTTAGAGCCGCCAAGGTTATCAACCTTGTTAGGTTATATGTTATATGTTGAGTTTGCACGTTGATCGATTGATATAATCAACGTGCTATAACAAAAGGTATCATAGTTGATATGTAACATAAACTACTACTTTTTTCTCTTTGTATTCGTCATACGCATAATGAAGTATGTCGCGTCAAGTTAACGTCAGAATGAAATACTTATAACCCTACTCCGAGGGAATATTTTATAGACTTCCGATGAAGAACTTAAACCTAAAATATGCACAATTTGTTTCGAAAACTTCCGACTTTAATCTCGACAAAGTGTAACTAAACCTTGAATTTAAATAATCATAATTAAGGCGATTGGTTACACATTTAAAAAAGTAATTTAAAGACACTTTTTCTCATATTTTATGGAATAAAAATAATAATTTTAAGACTGGAAGCATCAATGCGTGTAATCGACATAAACTTCCAGCAAAACAAAAGAAAAATATAATATTTTTATAAGGGAGACGTCTGACAAATATTTAACAATTCAAAATGGCCGACGGACGCGAATATATAGTCTTGCAACACTTTGTCGACAGTAATTAGCACTTAACACTTACTAACGAATGATTGTCCGTAGGTTAACGCACATTTTTTTTTTTGTCAATTGAATTTGGGCGTATGGGTCCGCTGTGGCGACCGAGAGCGCGGGCGCCGTACAGTCTACGTGCGTAGACTGCTTGCGTATCCTGCGTGACGCGACGAATTTTTGGGGCCCCTTATTTCAGCTGATAAATGAATTATTACACAATATACTTATTGAAATGCAACAAACGATACTAAACTGTTAAAGCTAACAATGCTTTAATACCGTTTGACCATGAGAACAATATTAGAACGTAAGTCATTAATAATACTGCAAAATTTTAGGAAGTTCAATAAATATTCGAGTTCATAATTAATAATTCCTTTCATTATAAATATTAATTTTCAATATTTATTAACAAGTTTAAACAGAAAAATATGTGGCAATAGCATCACAGTATTCTACACGGATGATGTTTATTTTGTTTGTAACTTTGTTTAGTAGCACGAAATCAATATATTTAAAAAAATATAAAACACGGAAATAAGAATAATTGGGAGAAAAAAACACAATGGTTTTTTAGAATACTTGCTTGTTCGACCGCACGTCACTTGTATATAAATTACTAAGCTGATTCAATTAGAGTTGTACTGCTATATTTATTAGTCTAGTGGCAGTGAAATATTTCGATGCTACATCAAAGAGTCTATCTGATATCCACTAGAACATAGAAAAAAAGTCCAAGGATCCACTATTGATAGTTTGTGAAGACTGAAGATAACAGCAATCTTCGAATAGTTCTTCTTGCATGTACATCCGTTCTTAAGCCTTCTAACTTTCTTCTTTGGTGTTTCCTTTATATAACTTTTCGATATGACTCGAGCATATTTTCCACAGATTATTTTGCGTGCCACTTCCTAAATTAATTTCTCTATTTTCATAAGTCCCTGATTATTTAATTTTTTTTGCAGTCGAGGAAGCTTATTTTTAAAATTAACATATTTATTTCAAATAAACAAATGTATATCATTTTCTTTCTGTGTTCTAGTGGATATTAGATAGCTTCCCATAAGGAGAAAAATCTTATAAGGAGAAAATTTCAGCCTTGTATATTTCCGAAATTGAAAACTCTCCCAACGTATTTCCTAAATCAGAATAAAACTTCAGTTATTTTGAAAAAAACAAATGAGTAATTTTCCTCAAAAATTGCTGACATGAAGAATTCGAAGTTCTCTGCCAAAATATAAAGTCAATTTTCTTTCTAAGAAATAAATTTTCTTTGATTGTTTATTGACTTTCTATAGATTAAGAATTAAATACATTGTGATTTACAAGACTTTTACTACTGAAGTGATTGTTACCAAGAGTGACGTGTCTCTTTATATTGAAATATTTTCATTTGTAAAATGCTAATCCTTAAAAAGACTATTGAGGTTATTGTTTTAATATAGTGTTTATTTTTGTTATTTTGTAGCATAGATACTTAGCAACGAGACTTCTTTCATTTTGTTGATCACGTTTCATTATTACCAGACATATAATTTCAGAAACACTGTTGATTTTAGTAAAAACTAAACTGGTTTGAAGTAAAAATTTACTTTTACTTAAAAAAATACCAATCCTGGAACCGGTTCCGGAATTCCAGAAGTTAGGTTCAATACAGGTACTGGTTCTGATACTTATTCAGTAAAATAAAGAATTCAAAACCATCCGATATTACTGGCCTTACTTTACACGAAGAGTATGACACAAATCTCACGCTTGAGTGCTCTGAACCAATAATACCACGTAATCGTAAGACTATAATTACTCTAAAAAAATTGAATTAAAAACAATTCAAAGCTTTGAAACAATTTTTAAACTTTTATTTGTTCGTTGTTAACAATATTCTAGTTGTAATTTTAATTGCAATAGTTAAATTGTGTATAATACATAAATTGGCGTCCAATACGCTTTCTTTAAAGCTTAAGCCACTTTATCATGTTCATGACTTTTTTATAATTTATCCAATTATTACAGAAGACAAGTGAATATTTTATTTGTGTATTTGAATTCAATATTTTTTAATAATTATTGACTTTAATTACACTCTTCATTTGATAGGACAAAATAAATAGTTTAGTTCTATATTAATTGAAATATCCACGTGATGCATCTGGAAATACAAAAATAACGTAATCTTTATATCATACTGATATAATATAAGCCAAATGCCCTTCGATGGCTTTATTCCCAAAATAGATTCAAGCTTATATACAACCACACACATTTCCTAGGCTGAAAAGCACTAATTGTGGAAAGCGGTTATTAACCATAAATCGACTTTGTAGGAACATAGAAATGCGACCATAAGTATTTCTTTTTTTAGGATTCCGTACCTCAAAAGGAAGAAAGGAAGCCTTATAAGATCACTTGACAAACGGATGAATAGCATCCATCCGTCCGTCCCTCACGACATTTTATCTCAGAAACGCGTGGAGGTATCAAGTTTAAATTAATATCAAAGACTTGGTTTTACGGTTCCTTGGAGCTGTAATAAAATCAAGCTTCTAAGTTATCGCAATAGATAAAAAAAACTAAAAATGCGACCGTTTATGCCGCATTTTTTGACATTCGTAAATAAATTTGGAAATTTGGCAAGAATCAAGGACTCACAGCAAGAGTAAAGGAAAAATCCAAAAATCATTAATTTACAATTATATCAAAATAATAAATATGTGAAAGATATAGTAGGCAATATGTAAAAAAAAATTAAACATCCAAAATCTAAAAAAATAACATTTTATAAATAATCTAACAGGAATATTATGTACCATTAAATGTTTACAAATGCCTGAATATGTACGGAACCACTTGTGCTTGACAGATTTTTCTTTTCAATTCACCACGTTTCTGACATCGGTAAGGAACTATAGATCAACATGTTTTTAAATAGATGTATATATATATATTTATATATATATATATATATATATATATACATATATATATATATATATATATATACATATATAGGTACATATGTATATTTAAATAGGATATGATCCTCGAAGTATAGATGTTGATTTTCTAGAACCGTCAACAATTTTTGTTTCTTAAATATTGAAATCCTTTTTGTTAATAAATTACTTGGCTGTAACTACCTAAATTAATCTTGGCACTTCGCAACTAGGCTTAAAGTCGGCTTAATAGAACGACACGTAATTACACAGGCTTACGATTCTACCTTGTAGTTATGCTAATACGATTGTACCTTTTAATCAGCTTTTAAGAAATAAACAAAGCAGTCAATTCAGTCTCCATTAAAGATACAGTTAAAACAACTAAATAAGACAATATTTCACATTCTTTGCATTATACACATTTTCTACCAACTCTTCTTCATCAGAATCACTACAAGCGTCGCCGTTACTAAACAATACTGTTTCTCTATTTCAAAATCCATTTTTCTGTATCATAATGAAAAATATTTTTCTTAACCGTTTTACCTCTCTTTTACTTTTTGTCGAATTTTCCCTTTCCCTGCATTTCCCATTACTCTAGTTTTTATTTTCATATAGAACAAAGAAACACATAAAAATTAAAACATTATGATTTCACAATTAAATGAAACTACGTGATGTAGTATTATTTCTACTTTCTTTAAGTTCTTTACCACGACCTAGGTTTCGTTGTATTACAATATGGGCTATTAGCAAAGATTCTCTTGCTAATATCTTAAAGAAAGTAGAAATAACACTACATCACGTAGTTTCATTTATTTGTTAATAATGAATTTCTACAAAATTAACGCCAAATATATTCAACATTATGATTTGTTGTCAGCCGATTGGAATGAAATCCAAAGCATGTCATAATTTACCTAAACATTTTATCACAAATTTCCCGTCTACATTAAAAAAGATTAATGTAAATTTCCCCCTTTGCATTTCAAAATTCAAACTTAATGTAAACATATTTTCTCCGTAACGTAGCCGAAACGGAGCACTTACACAACATTTATTGCTACGCCAAACTATGTAATAGTGACTATGTTTACATGATGCAAGTTATGAGAATAAGTTTGAATCCAAAATTCATTTTCAAGGAACTTAAATTCATGATAAAGATTCATTGCTACAAGATAGCCTTGTTGCAACAAACCCTCACGCCCCTACCCACGAAAACGACTCATGGTGAACTCGTGTCGTGATTCGAATTTGAACAAATATAACAAATTTACCCGCGCTAAGCCGCCGGCAAAATCTGTATACAGTATATATTGGCAGACTAGTAGTCATTATTGTCAAATAATCACTACTTCTAACAGCTTATTTAATAAGTAAAAAAAATCCAACTCAGTATTAATTTATTTCAAAGACAAAATTTATTGTAAAACCGTTTAAACCGATAAGATAAATGATGCAAGACAATGGGTCAAAGTTTTATAAAAAGCCAGCCAAATTTAATTTAATTAACTTGTATTTTTTTTTAAAACTGCGTTATTAATACTTTGAAACATTATGAAAAATGGATTCGACCCATAACGAGTTTCTACAAAAATCGAATATGTAAATCACGGCGTGATTCACCGCGACCGCGCAGTAGAAGTCATTATCGAAATAAATTTAAAGAGCTTCGTCTCTTTCTCGAATATTTGAACCACTGATTTTGAAAAGAAATATTTGAACCATCGATTTTGGAAAGAAATATTTGAACCATCGATTTTGGAAAGAAATATATGAACTATCTATTTTGGAAAGAAATATTTGAACCATCGATTTTGGAAAGAAATATTTGAACCATTGATTTTGGAAAGAAATATTTGAACCGTTGATTTTGGAAATTTTTAATTACTGTAAACAAAGATTGAAATTTTGAATTAATTATTTCCTTTAATAATAAATACTTAAAAGACTTAAATTACTTTGCCGAAGAGTTACAAATGGAAAATTCTATTTCCATTATCTGACCATATTTTCTTCTGCATATTGTGTTATTCTTTCTTAGTTCTAAAACACTTAAAACAATTTCGACAAATAGTCAATATCTAGAACTATTCGACCAATTTCATCCAACTCGGTAAAGTAGGTAATACTGACTATATTATATGACTAAAAAAATAAAATGGCTGTTGTTGAGCGCATTTTTTTAATAAAATCACACTACAATTTATTACTTGTAGTGAAATCATCCAGTTCTACCCATATAAGAGTACCGAAGATATTTTAAATAAAAACGAACTATGTTCGTTTGTCTTTGATGTTGATAGTCAAAATTGAAAACAAAATTCCTTTAGTAAAGTTTAAGTACTCGGCTGCGTGTTCCACCTTTACAACTCTAAAACTATTCAACATGCATGAAACTATATGTACGAAACTCTCTATATATTTTAGTTATAGTTAGTTCAGTGGATTCTAGGAGTGAGTAGTTAAAAAGATATTCAGTCCAGTAAGACCACATCCCCCGTATACTGCAGCTATTTCTTCGAAGATTTCTTTGGGCGTTTCAGGTAGAAAATTTAAGAAAAACGCCGAATTATCAACATAATAGATTTTTCTTTCTGCGAAATTATATTCATATTCCTCAGCATTCATGGCCAAATAAAATATTAGGTGCGTCGCGTCGTATATCATTCTGATTATTTATTATGTGTGCGTATACTGCAAGTCCCTTGCGGTAACGTTGAAATAGATACACAGAAGGAGAATCGATTTGTTTCAATATAAGGAACATTTTTTTCAATACAAGTACTTTTGTACTCGATACGTCTCAATCGATACTCATGTGAGTACTTTGCAACAGGTACCATAAAGAAACTCTGTCCAAAAATTCTGTCCTTAATATAATACATCAAAAACTCCTGCAATGCGAACAAATACTCACAGTACTACTACTACATACAATACTATTAAAATATTACCATATTGGCAGCGCTTCCTACCTTTTGAAATTTTATTTCTGAGTGAAACAATTATTGGACAGAATATTATTTTTAGTGTTTGATTGCACATAGGAAGAATGGGAAGTTTAAAATTTTATTCAATATTACTTACCTCTATAACGTTTTGCCGATCAGTTTTTTTAAGTTTTCCTGCGCTAGTTTTTTATCTTGAGTTAAATAAAAACTTTATGTAATCAAATTCTTGTTTTATTCTTTTACAAATAAACATTTTGATAGAATTCGCATTAAATTTATTTACACGAGCATAGCAGATAGAAGTTGATAGCACTTTAACGAATATGTGTATATATATATATATATATATATATATATATATATATATATATATATATATATGTATATAATATTCAGGAAAGGAACCTTGGTGTATTCATAATCTTTCGATATTTATACTGTACGAAAGGTTTTTTTCGATAATACTCATTAGTACAGTATCAATACTATTTATTCAATACATTGAAACATTATTCTATACATTAAAATATTGTTGCGTATATTGAAACATTTTTCGGTACATTGATTTCGTATATTGAAACATTGTTCGGTACATTGATTCTGTAAATAGAAATTGTGTATCTCGAGAAAAGAATAAAATGAGAAAATTATTGAATGTAATCATCTTATATTTTACTCGAAAGCTATAGAAACTAGTTTACTACACCAATTTAACAACATGTTATTTTTTGTAACTGTATAATACAGTTATTATATTAATTATAAACTGAGTTCATCTCCATTCTATCTCACCTTTACTAGGTACACAAATACCTACCTATAAATATCTTCATTGGTTTTTATGATCATTTTAGCTTTACTGAGTTATACAAATGTTTTCTAATAAATCGATGGCGACAAGATTACGTGATGGTGCATCATACTGCAAACAATTTATCGTCGCATCGCTTGAGTAGCTTATTATGCGTTACTTACGACCGTGACAAATAACCACAATCACTTATGTTCATACGGTCGTACAGCTGTGGCATCGAATCCCAATGTCACCGCATCCCGAAGCATTTGAACGAACGCAGCGACCGCATAATGTAACCCGTCGATCGTTTGGTGTTGCCTAAATGATACGAAATCTTGCAAAAATTTGGAAAAACAAAACCGGCCTCCATAAATAAACCATTTTCTTATCGTATTACTAAAACTGGATGCAGGTAAACCGTACTCCCATTTATAACAAGGACCCTGCTGATATCAGTCAGACTCTCTACGGAGGCTTTAAAATTCATAAAATGATTTCATTAATGATCATAATAAAGTTTATATTAATGGTACGTAGTCGGGGCTATTGACCTTAGTTCCAACACGTGCGCTACGAAATTCATCTTTTATTATGACAACTTTTAATAACCGCAAAGCATATTTTATCTATTCATCCATATCAAATCGTATATACATATGATAATACTAATCTATTATACCTAACTCATATTTTACAATCATTAGTTACAACTATTTTTTGATACTCAATAATTTAAAAAAAAAATTAAAATTGTTTTCTTTCTTATGAGCTCTACTGAATGCGTTAAGGTGATTTGAATACACTGTGTTCTTCTGATGTTGCCTACTACATGCTAATTATCACATAAAAAAAATTAATTTATTAAATATATGAAATGACAATCATAAGATCATTCTTTTTCCGATTATAACTTTATTTGTTTTTTGTATAGTTAATTTCCGTTGCTTTCCGTTCCCAATTTAAGAAAAATTTTATATAATTCAATATTATATAAATATTTAAAATATCCCACACAAGTACCATCTCAGCAAACCTAGCCAAAGTTAAGCCAGTGATGGTGCAATTTATTGTATAACATGACTTATCTATGCTAAATCGTAAATATCTAATAATTGTAAAGCCAAGTTTTCATTTAATAATGTTTATTTATTAAATAGAGTTAGTCACATGTTGTAAACAAAATATTCCCTAAACATTGAGCCAATATAAACTATAATGAAAAAGAAAACCTTTCAACTATATTGTAAAAACTGGAGAAACACTCGTTTATAAGCGTCAGAAAACTAAAGATCACCTGATTGATGAAAAAGATTAAAAGATAATATTGAAAAATATAACCAAAAAGGAAAAAAAGTATGAAAATAAAAGAAAACATTTCGCTTGACATTAATGAAACGTCATTTATATTAATTTAATAATTTTGGAATATCGTGTATTTAGATTAATTGCACTCAGGATATTTTTTAATATACGTATATACTGACGTCACATAAAGTTCTATCGAAACGATATAAAATTACCAAAAACCCTTCTTGCACATTTTTGTAATTAGTAACGTTATTGTTATTAATTTTAATGCACTCCTCTAATGTTACGTAACCGTATCTAACACTAACAACCATAGCAAACAGTTATACATGCGCTATAACTGTTTGTCAAGTTAATTCATAAATTTAACCCCATTATTAATCTATTCCAATATTGCCTCCAATAAACTGCAGATACAGCTAAATCAACTAACAAAAAATCTCATGCCATTCTTCAAATAAACTTAACCGCATACCGTAATTAAGAGTTAACGCTTAAATCGATTAGCAATTCAGGTTGTACGCTATCAATAATACGTGCATTAATATCTGATTTAAATATTTAGGTTAAGTAAAATTTATCACACCAAAATACAACAAGCGATTGCACGACATTCAAAAGTAGACGTTAGTCGAATGTAATGAAAGGTCATGTTTAGTAGATATACCAAAGATAATTAAGATAACTGGACGATGGGTAAGAGATTGTAACCCGGTTACTTCAAAACGGGACCTGAAAGATGTTTGAAAGATATTAAGTGAAGGCACCATAATGCTTTAATACATCATAATAATGCGCGCCGTTAAGTTATCTGTTGAAGTAAAGATAATATTTGATGTCTGTTCGACCGAGAAGCTTAATCTACTCTTAATACTTGTACACTGCTAATGGTATACGTATATAAACATTTAAGTCTTTTTAAAGTAAAATATAATTACGTTATTAATCATCTTAGTATTTACTTTGCAGCTGACAACCGATAAAGTCATGTAGAAGAAAAATTAAAAAATAAATCTTTGAGAGAGAAAAAACACACTTTTTAACCGTTAAATAAGTATTTTGAATTACTCTTTCAATGAATTTCACAAAGATTATAATGCGCTAGATAATACTATTTTGGTCCACTTCATAGGTTACCTTCCCTGATATATAATTTTTAAATTCGCTCGTTCTTAAAATTGCATCACCACAAAATCCAAATATACCATTATTATTGATATCCTGAAACCCAATTATTCTAATTTAAGAATATTTGGTGACATTGAACAAAGCTTCCGTTTTCAATTTTAAACCATAATTTTGGTTTCATGTATTTTGCCTTCAAAACGTACGTTTTACAGAGTAAAAATTGTACCATTGCCACTGCTGTAAAATAATGTTAAGAATACTAAAATTACTTACAAATAAAAAATTAGTTTAACGTCATAAACTATTTATATATAATCGCTAATTCAAAAATCGTTCTCAAAATATGTTTTGCACACATATCTATTGTAGATAAGCAATTTATTGTATAACATGACTTATCTATGATAAATCGTAAATATCTAATAACTGTAAGGCCAAGTTTTCAGTTTATTTACTATGTTATAATTTATGATTAATTTATTAAATACAGTTTGACGCATGTTACAAATAAAACATACTTGAACATTCAGCCAATATAAACGATAACGAAAAGGAAAACCTTTAAACTAAATTGAACTCGCTTCTAAGCATCAGAAAACTAAAGATCGCCTGATTAATGAAAGAGATTAAAAGATAATATTGAAAAATATATTCTTGAACGAGATAAAAAAAACATTAAAAAAAATTAATAATTTCGTCATAATGGTATTCACAACAAAGAAAGTTCAAGTGAGGTTGTTATCGAAACGCTCGTGCATGTAGAGTGTAAACACACTATTTTGCATCGGCCACATCACTTGACATCATTTATATAAACATCGATGCCGTTATCCAATTGAAACGGTATAATGTATTCTAAAATTATTTGATTCTAACTAACCATATTTTGCATCATAATAAAGATGACTAATCATTTGTCAGGAGAACATGTTCTCGATGCTCCTCTCACTTTTTCTGATCTCAGCTCGTTTAAAATATTGTTTCGACCCCATGGGGTCAAGAGAAAATGCCAAACAACTCGTATTCGGATAGAACTTGTAAACGGCTATTGAGATAAGTAAGCCAGAAGATGTCGCCGATGACTAAGGAGGCTCGACCGGAGCGCGCCGCCGATGACGCATTACGAATCGATGTTACCTTTATCGATCGCTTTGCGGTTAAGTACAGTTACTTCGACCAATCAGCTTGCTATATTCATTTTCCTTGTTGATGTTTTGCCTAATATTCCTATTGTCTAAATCACGTTAATCATAAATTAATGTTAATTCATTAAATCGGAAATTAGCATCTTCGATTTTTACGGCATCTTGTCAAATGTAATATTAATTAAAGTTATTTTAAGCTTCCCTAAATGTGTATACACGTAAGCATATACCATATACACATACACGTATACATATATGTATGTATGTATATATACTTGATTTTATACTTCGGGCATTTTAATTTAGCAAAGATGATGTCAATTAATTGACAACTAGAAGATAATTTAAATACTAAATCCCTGTTGCTCCTTAGACAGAGACCACACCCGTAGAAAACTGTTATTTATTTAAAGTTTTCTTCGGAATACTCATAATATTTAGATTATAAAACGGTTTCTAATGAAAAGAAGGTGAGAAAAACAAAAATGATTGCATTGGCCCAGTGTACCAAATATGGTAAATTTACTTAAAGTAATTTGATAATTAAATGAAACTACGTGATGCAGTATTATTTCTACTTTCTTTAAGCTCTTTACCACGACCTAGGTTTCGTTGTATTACAACATCTTCAGGTGGGCTATTAGCAAAGAATATTAAATAATATTACATTCTTTGCTAATAGTCCATCTGAAGTTGTAATACAACGAAACCTAGGTCGTGGTAAAGAACTTAAATAAAGTAGAAATAATACTACATCACGTAGTTTCATTTAATTATCAATAATGAATTTCTATACTATTAAAGCCAAATAAATTCAATATTTTAAAGTAGTTTCTTATTCCCAGCTTACTGAGGTTGAATAAAAGTTGTTCCATTTATATAATATAAAATACTAATTTCGTTATAATGGATATCAACGCTCATTTTTAGAATTTTTTTTTAAGTTATGACTAAGTAGGCCCAATAAATAGAAAAAGTTGAAAACTATCTTAATGGTTATATTCAAAATTGACCTGCTTCGATCCCTTTCCATTATACATTTGGGTTATTCTGAATTTGTCTGTATTTTTTTAAACAAATATTACTGTATGTTTTTCTTTTTATAATCTATGATATTCAAATAGAAAACAGGGTTACGTGCATCCGTTATCACGCTACTTCAGTTACTGAGTTGTGCGATAAAAAAAAAGTTTTAAGTGACAGCTTAAAAAACGTAATTTTCTTTACTTCAGGGTTTTTATTTTTTTTTATTTTTTTGAAGTGTTTTACTGAATTTGATGTAATCAAAAGATTGCTAGTTAAAGATCATCATTGTTTTCTTTTAATTCTTCCCTTATCCACTTAAATTATTCGTCATCGTCATTCAATTAAAATATTATCGCTGGTTATTTCGACGATTATCTACAACTTATAGGAAAACATACAACTGTCATAAAGTATCTTGTTAATTTTAAAGGCATGTCATAAAGTATGTTCTGCGTATTTATCGTGATGAAAGACAACATCTAATTAAAATACAATGTTGGTAAAACGGCTTGTTGAAAAAAAGTCACTTCTCAAAACAAACATTCTTTTTTTTTGTTTCGGCCTTGTTTAACAACGCACGTAATTTAACTTTAAAAAATTCATGACATTTAAATTATTAATTAATTTAATTACTCGCAAATCTCAGTAAATATTTTCCAAAAATTAGACGAAGAAAGATAAAAACAAACTAAGGCAATCATAACTTCCAATTACTTTCTTCCGCAGTTTTATTTTTAAAAATTTTATAAAAAAGTTTTTAAGATACTCTTTGCAAAGAGTTTTTTTTTCAATTTTAAGATAGGAGTTTTAATTCAAAATTCTATAAAAAAATAGACAGAATTGTCTTTTTGAAAAAAAATTAACATTTTTGGCAAAGTCAATTCAGAAAAGGAGAGTGCAGAAAATATATATGTCACCACAAATACATTCGCAATATTATATTTGATCAAAATAAGAATTATCTGTTAACGTACTAAACAATATAGTGAACTAAAAATTTATTCTTTTAATGAATAATTTGAACACTTTGAACAAAATAAATGTGCTTACACATATTTTCTATTAGCCTTAATATACAAATGTGCTTACACATATTTTCTATTAGCATTAATATACAAATGTGCTTACATATATTTTATATTAGCATTAATACATAAATGTGCTTAGACATATTTTCTATTAGCATTAATATACAAATGTGCTTACACATATTTTCTATTAGCATTAATATATAAATATGCTTACACATATTTTCTATTAGCATTAATATATAAATGTGCTTTCACGTATTTTCTATTAGCATTAATATATAAATGTGCTTTCACGTATTTTCTATTAGCATTAATATATAAATGTGCTTACACATATTTTCTATTAGCGTTAATATATAAATGTGCTTAGACATATTTTCTATTAGCATTAATATATAAATATGCTTACACATATTTTCTATTAACATTAATATATAAATGTGTTTACACATATTTTCTATTAGCATGATAATTTTCATTTATCTGCTAACAAAAGTGTAAACATATTGGTATTCGGGAATCTATAAAACTATTTTATCATTGAAGTAAGAATCTAAGGAAAGTATATACGCCCATACTTAGCATAAGTTAGTAAGTTTGTAAATGTTTGACATTATTTTTGTAAGCGAACGTACGCCACATTTAATCACATTTTTATGCCAATCGAGTCAAGGTAAAACGCCTCCTCTTTGTGAAATATATTTATTTTTGTTGGAAAATGCTTACGTGCGCCATCAAAAATTGAAGAAACTACAGAGAAAAAATACACGAGCTTAAAACCAACGTCGCTATCATAAGTAAGTCCACTTTTATTCCTTTTTTGTAATATATATTATACATAAATAATTCACCGCCATTTTAAATTTATAAAATGTTAAGTGATCCTACATCGAGAATTTTGAAGTAAAATATATGATGGAGTTTTATATTCTATGTTCAATGTTTCTATAATATAAATCGTTTATTACATTAATGTCTAAATAATAATTTTATCTGTCCGTACAATCATTATACCATTGCAAACTTTGCACATAAAACTCTATTTAACGCACTGAATATTTTTTATTAGTGCTGTCAATTGGATAGCTGGAAACCATTAGTTCAATTCCGCTATATAACATTGTGTCTAAAATAATAATAATTATAGGTATATTAGTGAATTAAATTTTCCATGGAAATATATCTCAAGGACAATATTTTCATATTCAAAGATGTAAATTATGATAAACGAAATATTATTGAAAATGTACAAAGTGTCTCTCTTCATATCATGCTATCAATGCATTTATTTTTTTTAGTAATTATAAATTTTCAACTTTTCTTTTTTTAACTATGTACATTTAAGTATATTATTATAATATATAAATTGTATTGACTTAGAGGGAAATGCGTCTAATGTATTTATTTAGTATACAATTGATACATATGGCGGACTTATTGCTACGAGAGCAATCTCTTAAAACCAACTAGAACACCAATCCAGCCACTCGACGAGCAACCGTGAATCGAACCCAACGACGCGCAGTCAAATGCCGTATGCCTTGTGATCAGTCCAACACGCCAGAGTAAATTTTTTGAGATGTAATTTTAGTAACTAATTGTCAACAAGAAACGATGACATTTGCATATAACATTTCACAATTGACTGCAGTAAGGGAAAAACTATACAAAGGAATTTTTAAATATAAAATTCCTTAGCTAAATTTTGTTTACAACAAGACATATGCTTTCTGTAATAAGCATTCAACATTTTCATCATTGGTACTATATACATAAATATATATATATATATATATATATATATATATATATATATATATATATTTATACACGGTGTCCGGGAATAGGACAAAAAATGACATTATTCCTTGACTGAAACATAGTAAAAAATGTTTTTCTTTTCATAAAATTTATAATAATATTCACAATTATCGTACACACGATACTTGCTCACGTTGTTCATCGCCATCCAGGGGAATAACCCACGAACAGCTGTGAAGACATCACCACTGCGGGTAAACACCACACTCTGGGCAAGTATTGGGTGTACTAAAAAGTTATGAGTAATATTTTTTTTACACTCAATTAGAAAAAGGTCGTGTTTTACGTTTTATTTCGACGACAATTTATTCCTTTATAACCAACGAATAGCGTCTTTCTTTGTTCGACATCTATTCCCGAACATCTGAGTGTGTATATATATATATATATATATATATATATATATATATATATATAATATATATATATATATATACATACGGTTTTATTTATAAATTTAACAGTTATTTGTCAGTTCATTTGCCTTTTCATTTAATATAATATTTGTTTACATTAAATAAGTTTTTTTGTTTATTTTATAGATAGCCATGAATTCCATGTAATACAGAAAAAGCTCTTACCTAAACATTACAAGTCTCTAAATGTCTTTACATATATTTCATATTTTACCTAAATTTATGTATTATTTCAATAGCTAAAGAGGTAACCTTCGGTTAAGCTAATGATTTCATCCGGTATAATATTATAAACTTCCGAAATGATATCTTTGAAAACATTTGAAAATGACATTTCTTATAAAAATCTGTTCAACGTGCTCAGTAGGAAAAAGAGAATGCTTGAATAAAAATCGAACCAATTCATTTTTGTTACAAGTTATTTGAACTGTCCAAAATTACACAAAATGTACTATTTGTCTTCTACTTACAATATTATAACGTTTCACAACTAAATGAAACTACGTGATGTAGACAAATAGCCCACCTGAAGATGGCGTTAATTTTGTAGAAATTCATTATTAACAAATAAATGAAACTACGTGACGTAGTGTTATTTCTATTTTCTTCAAGTGCTTTACCGCGACCTAGGTTTCGTTGTATTACAACATCTTCAGGTGGGCTATAAGTAAAGATTCTGTTGCTAATATCCCACCTGAAGATGTTGTAATACAAATTAAATGAAACTACGTCACGTAGTTTCATTTAATTGTGAAAAAATTAACGCCAAATACATTAAATATTTAAACGTGTTAATTACAATATTTAAAACGCTTCATCGCTTCAACAATTACGATGAATTGATATATATTTTGTTGATGTTGCTATGTTGCGATGTTGCTATCCATATTTTTTGCAAGAATAGAAGTGTTAAGCTATTTATTGACCAAAGTCTATAAAAATATTGCGCCAGCAAGTTCCAACTCTAAATAAAATGGAAAGATAACAAAGAATAAAATTATAATACAAAATTAAATTTTATGTAAAATTGTTGGCAAGTTTTTGACAATTATACATTTATAAAAAATCGTGATAATTTTAGCAAATCACGCGCAAATTTCTTATCTCACTCCTACGTCCGATTACGAATACGGTAATAATGCAGCCGCTTTTGTTCACGTGATCCTGTAGATAAGATATATTATATTAGAGATAAATAAGATATATTATATTAGAGTAGATAACATATATTATATTATATTAGGTAATTATTCGATTTATTCATTAATAATTGCGATAATGTATTAAAAAAACATGAATTAAAACAAAAGGTTGACGATAACACAAGTAGCACAAATTATTGTATCGGCATTTCTCAGCTATTTTCTGAATGCTGATATGAATTTCTTTATACTATTTTGTATCCCCTCTCTCCCCTTTATACTATATACTGTGAGTTAGGTTTCCACATAAAACGTATTTTATATCTTCTTCATTACTCATTCTAACATCCATGGTTTTAGTATTAATTTATTGAGTTTCTACAGGTCTTTGAATATTATCCAAGACACTAACGTTATTTTGGTTGATTGTAATTACATCGACTAAATCTACATCGACAAACATGACATTACGTTAATCAAGTGTTTATTGCCTTACCATCAGATGTCGATGAGCGGCGCTGATGGCATTTTGTGCGGTTCTCTAAAGTATAACTTATGGCAATTTTATATATACTTATTTTAATAGCTTTTAACCTTTTCTATATACCAAAGATATTTTGAAAATTTTCTATGCGTTCACTTATAACGAAAATATATAATTATAAAAGAATTTGGAGATTAGTTCTTCGTCTTATGTAAAATATTGAGAGAAAGCCTCTTATTCATCCGTAGGCATATATAGCTCACTGCCAACCTAATTCTATTCTGCAAACAAACGAGCAGTATGTCTTTAGCATCGCAAAATTTATATTCGTGACGGATTTGTAATCAAAGAGTTTTACCCGAATTTATTAGAACGATAAATTGATCAAATTTAATTGACATAAATTTCCTCTTTTCATTTATCAATGTATCCAATTTAGACATTGTGTAAATATTTTTTATTATTATATATACTGTTGTCCGTTATGTAGTAACTACTCTATTTTGCGGTCCACTTCGGTAACAACTCTATGCTGCGGTCCACTTCGGTAACAACTCTATGTTGCGGTCCACTTCGGTAACTACTCTATTTTGCGGTCTACTTTGAAACTAATTGCCTAAAGTTCTTAGCTACGGTTAACTGGAAGAGATTAATTTTGTACAGACACGCCTCTGTTAAGCTTTTATAATTTTGTAGTATAAATAGATCTAATTAAGATACTTATCAAACCATCCTCGTAAGTTATAACGATATTAAGCTTTTGCACCCCAAATTCGAACTAGGACCAGCACGGGTAATCTCGTCAAGGTCGTAGAGTGCAAAAAGTTTTTGATTAAAAGGAAAGAAAATTTCAGTAAATGCGGGAATATATCTTCAATGGACAGACAGTTTTTTGTTAATGTATTGTTACATAATATTATAGATATTTTAATTACTTAAAGACAAAATTTTAAATTACATAGTTTCATCAACAAAAAATTCTTGATTTTAAGGACAATAATAGGAAACACCTCATAATCTCTCGATGTCGGCTATCTGAATGTGCCAACTGAAATTATTCACTAAGCAAACTTTTATTTTTTTTTTTGCGTTATTACAATCGATAATTAAAAATTTCTTAATAATATAGTTAGAGAC
Organism: Druceiella hillmani; assembly: GCA_039881145.1. Taxonomy (NCBI): domain Eukaryota; kingdom Metazoa; phylum Arthropoda; class Insecta; order Lepidoptera; family Hepialidae; genus Druceiella; species Druceiella hillmani. Next base: position 21,087,799 of record JAYKKI010000017.1, on the reverse strand, counting down.
AATATTGTATTACATAAAACTTTTTCTATTACATAAAACTCTTTTTGTCGTCCCAAAACATGCACAAACATATTTTTCCCAAAACATATTTTTCATTCCATAAAACAAGACTACAACTCGATTTGAGTCACATTTTATTAGTTTCATTAACCGCAAATACCCTATATTTTCCCACTAGACGTGGTTGTGTCAACTTGCACCACGATGACGTGTATTAACTACCAAACTTCATAAACATGTTCTCAGAAATTGATAAGAGGATAATGCATTCGAGTTATGAACTTATGACCTTAAACTAAGCGAACGTGGTGCTTTTTATCTACAGATCATTTGTTTACAGATGCAATGGCGATGGTGTTAGAAATCGTGCAACTAATCTTCCAGTCGACGTCATGTGACGCTATGATCTCGATTACTTGGCAAGATTAACAAACATTTCCACGCGTGTTTTGAAAAGTGCATGCCGCGTATGAGGTTTATTATTAATCATACGTTTGTCTTCACTTACCAATGGGAAATGAAAAAATGACACCTGATCGTTGATTTAGAAAAATTTAAATTTTACCGTTTCCCACTTTTTTGTAATTTTGAAATATTGTGAATCTATAACGCTATCAGATCAAGAAACTAACTAATAGCATTGTTTTCATTGTGACAACTAATAGCATTGTTTTCATTGTACCCTATTATGCACAATCAACCTTCCTACTTGTCTGTCATTTTTAAATACGGTGAATGTATAACGTAATAAGGCGATCAATAAACTAACCAATGTGCATTATTTTTACTGATTTCTATTCTGTGAAACACGATCAACTCTGCTACTTGTTTGTCATTTTAGAATAATTCGAATGTATAACGTTTTAACGCGATCAAGAAGCTAACCAATGTGCATTGCTTTTTATTGATTACTACCCTATGAAACACAACCAAATCTCTTACTTTTTTGTCATTTTGAAATATTTTGAATGTATAACGTTTTAATGGGATCAAGGAGGTAACTAATGTTCATATTGTAATGTTTATGTTGTAATAAACAATCAACCCTCCTACTTGTTTGTCAGTTTGAAAAATTGCAAATGTATTAGTTATAAGGGGATCAAGAAAGTAACCAATGTGTATTGTTTTTATTAAGGGTAGTAATACCCTGTTAAACAGAATCAACTCTCCCACTTTTTTGTCATTTTGAAATATTGAGAGTGTATAACGTTTTAACGATGTCAAGAAGCTAACAAATGTGCATTGTTTTTATTAATTTCTACCCTGTGAAACTCAATGAACTCTCCTACTTAATTGTATAACGTTTTAAGGGGTTCAAGAAGCTGACCAATGTGCATTGTTTTTATTGATTTCTACCCTGTGAAACTCAATCAACTCTCTTAATGTTTTATTGATTTCTAATTTCCTACCCTAATAAACAAAATCAATTCTCCTAGATGTTCGTCATTTTGATATATTGCGAATGTATAACGTTATATAGCAGGGTTCAAGAAGCTAACGAATGTGCTCAAATAACTCTCCCAGTTGCTTGTCATTTTGAAACATTGGTTATGCATAAATTTATAAGGGGATCAAGAAGCTAATCAATGAATATTGTTTTATTGAACACTATCTATTAAACACAATCAACTTTCTTACTTGTTTGTCATTTTGAAATAGTGTGAATGTATGACGTTTTGAAAGGTTCAAGAAGCTAACCAATGTTTATAGTTTTTATTTATTTCTACCCTGCAATACACAATCTACCCGTCTACATGTTTGTCATTTTGCAAAATTCGGAATGTATTAGTTATAAGAGGATCAAGACACTAACCAATGTGCATTGTTTTTATTTATTACTACCCTGTTAAACAGAATCGTCTCTCTTACTAGTTTGTCGTTTTGAAATATTGTGTATGCATAACGTTATAACAGGTCAGGAAGCTAATTAATGTCTATTGTTTTTATTGATTCCTACCCTATTAAACACATTCAATCTTCTACGTGTTTGTCAATTTGAAAAATTGCAAATATATTAGTTATAGGGAGATCAAGAAACTAGCCAATGTGTATTACTTTTATTGACTCCTACCCTATTACATACAATCAACTCTCTCACTTGTTTGCGATTTTGCAATATTGTGAATGTATAACGTTTTTAGGGGCTCAAGAAGCTAACCAATGTGCATTGTTTTTATTGATTTCTACCCTGTGAAACTCAATCAACTCTCCTACTTTTTTGTCATTTTGAAATATTGTGAATGTATAGGGTTTTAAGGGTTCAAGAAGCTAATAAATATTTATTTTTTTTATTGATTCCTTGCCTATTATACACAATCATAATTATAAAAGTGGTCAATCATTTATATTTGAAGCAGCCCTACCTATAAATTCTTATATAGATATAATTAATAGATAAGTAACAACTGGTATTTATTTCCGAAGAACAGTCTCAATGACAACATTATCTATTTTTAAATATAAAAATAGATTGGTAATAAGTACTAAAGTAAATGCGAGTAAGACCTCGCCCCTCTCCTAGACCTTATTATTCCCCGTACTTTAGTACGGAGTATAATAGGGTCTAGGAGACATAAATTACATTTAAAATAAGTTGATTCCTTTAATACTTTACGCTTAAAAGGTGAAACAATACAAAGGTAGCAAAGTGATCGCATATCGCTTGTGGCACCATCTTAACAATAAGGCCGCGTTCATCTTGAATTAGACGTTTGTTCAGCGACTATATTGTAAGTTCTGCTTAATACGTTGCCTTTGTGTTACTTGTTCCTTTTGCAACATTATTTGGATTTTTTGTATGCAATGTACGTTTTATTGTAGCGAAAAGGTTATTTTCTTAAAAAATTAACATTGCGTTTTATAACGCCTTAACCACTAATATAAATTGAACCTGAACTTACTAGACTCGCAACATTTTTAAGAGTTACATTTTTTTTATAATACTATTTCAGTTTTGTACATGGTATAATTAGGAAAGTGCGTATTTCTGACGTAACAATGTTATTTAAATAACCAATGAAAAGCTTATTGTATTCTTATATTGTTTTTTCCAATTATCCGAATATAAATTATATTTAGTTTTGATATTTATTTAATTTCAAGGTAAGATATACATTTTCTGTTTAATTTAGTTGACGGATCTCATTAGACTATTGTGATTTAATAAGAATCACAAGATATTTTTTCAGAACACAAATTAATATAGGAATAAAACAAACTTTTTTATTAATATATATTTATTAAATTCAAAATTATAATTATGCAAGATATTTGACTTGATTTATTTACATTTTTTAAATTAAAAATAATAATTATGTAAGATACTTTACGATACTTTACTTACTTTAAGATACTTTACAATTAGGAGGGATTTATTTACCGCAGGTATCTAACATGCAAGAAAATTTACATAATTTGCAGTTTCTATGCCACATACCAAACCATGAAAATAGACATCACCATGGAGCGCGCATGCGTAGTAGGACTTGTTCATAGCCGGCATACCTCAAAGCTGGACTATGTGCATAATTCGCCACACAACTATCCAGCGAGTGATTCAAAACTAAAAATTAATTTTATTTTAGGTATGCCTTAAAAGTATTACGTAGCACTTGTTTATCCTACATATATTAGCATCATAAAGAAAAAGAGAAAAAAAACCTATTGAAATTTAAATAGATGCAAAATATGTTTTTGATCCAAATTCAAATAAAACTATTTAAATTAAATAAACATCCTTGATGGATTCACAGAATTTCTACTAAATTATGTTTGAAACCTAGTAAAAAGCGCCAAAAAAGATTTATCAAAATATCGTTGACCAGGATTTTAAGAAGCCTGTTTAATATTTATGAACAATTTATTTATAATGGTGATTCAAATATACTCGTGGTTTCATTTCATAAAAAAAATTGTGCGTGTCAGCTCCGATGCGCCACTGGAGGTTACTCCTTCAGTACAATTATCTTAGAATATATAAAATAGGTAAGACTGTATATAAATATGAGAATATATAAAATAGGTAAGACTGTATACAAATATGAATATCAATATCATTAAATGAAAATGGAAAATTCTTTAATAAAAAATGCTGACAATAAAATTATTTTCAAGTAAAACGCAAATGAACAATATTAAATATATATACAACAAAATTAAAAACATTTAGTAACGTCAGAATAAGGAGTTAAAATTAAAAGGTACTTTTTTATTTTGTAGGATAGAAGACACCAAATATTCATACATGATGACATTTAATGATTACATCTTAATGTAAGCGAACGATAGTAAACTACGTGTGTCACACTCCGTCATTGCGATTACGCCATAAGAAAATGCCAAAGAAACATATTGATATCTTACTCTAAAGATGCGCAGAAATGTTGCCACATAACGGTTACATTTTTTAGCGCTCTGAATTTCGTACGATCAGAACCTAATGGATACATTTTTTAACGCTCTGAACTTTGTACGCTCTGAGCTTCTCATTTTACTCCTCATAAAACTTCATACCGGACCCTAGATATCTTAAGGAGTAAAATTCAAAAATATGCATTTATTGGAACTACAAAGAAAGCTCTTAGTTATTAAATGTGATAATGCTACAAAACTGAAGTTTTCTCAGGAAAAAACTCTTATAAAAATTAGTTCAGAAAATTATTTTTATTAGCCCATTTAGTTAGCTAACACCGAAAGAGGTTAAGGGTAGTTATCTCTTTTTATCAAAAAAACATTGGCTATTTTATTAACTAATCTACACAGTTAACAACTTTGTCTTTTTTATTTTGTTAATTAGGTAATAATTAAAACTTTATATTCATTTAAAATTTCACAATATAATTTATTAAAAAAATTTGTCTGTATCCCTTATAGACCACGATTCAATGTATATTTCACAAGTTGCTAGTTCGTAATAAAATAATAATATATTATCTTAATTTATGCAACTGTGGGTCTTATTTATCTTTCAAAAACAAAATATATTAATTTCTCACGGTGCAACGAACATCCACCCGCGCAGCTTCATACTGCCTTACTGAGATCCAGCGAATTTCTCAAATGTTTTTTATTTTCTCAACTAAACATTATTGTAATTCCTAAAATATATAATTTACTTGTTTCATCATTATTGTAACAGATATGTGGACACGGCTGATTTAATGCAACAAAATAGACCTCTTTCATCCGACTATAGATAAGGAATTTAAATAATCACTTCCGAGGTGAATCGCAAAAGGTAATAGTTGTTACCATGCAACTTACATCAGCATATAAAGTAAATTAAAATATTGAAAAAATGGCCTAAATGCCACATGTCGGTAGTAGTCGGTACGAAATAAAAGAGGAAGATAACAAACATGAAGGAAACAGGATTTGACGGAACGGAAAAAAGCCAATAATATTACTGATTTTTAAAGTATTTTTGAAAGCATTTGTTAAATTTTCATAGTTAATTTGCTGTTCCAGTAACAAAAATGTACTAGAAGTTATGTGCATTAGATAATGTATTATGTACCCATTTTAAGGTATATGTACCAAGTTATTATACCTATGCATTATAAAGGGCAGCTAGCAAACAATAAGTACCTACAAGTGAAATCAATTTATACGTAATTACTACGGCGAGACAAATTTCACTAATCTAAGAATAGCCTTAATGTTCTGAATTGTACAATTGACTCGAAAACAAAAGATTAAATTACTTACAGTTTGTGTTGAAAATTATTAAATCGGAAAAGAAAAGCTTTTTCTTCATGTTGCACAGTTATACTTATTTTTTTGGTATCAAAGTTTTCTTGTGTTATAATAGATATCTTTTTTTATGTTGGGCTCCAGAAAAAATAATCATATTTCTGAATTAAAGTCTCGACTCAACTGGGTAGAGTTATGAAACGGGAATAATCGTCTCCTTCTTTCACTTCTTTTTTAACATGTCAAATAATTCCGGCAGTCTGTTATATCTTAAGTCCACATTTACTGTCTTGGCTTCTCATGGCCTCGGATTACGTTCTGAAAAGGCTATCTACACTATACTTTCTCTGACACTATATTACTTCTATTAAAGCTCATTTCCACAGGATGGCAGTGTAGGCTGTCACGATGCGGAATAAATCACAATCTGAGGGTCCTTTGGAAGTGATGTATCACTCACAAATCCGTGCTGATCTTTTCGCATTCAGTTCCACTCCTACAATTCATAAGTATCAAATCTTTTAAAGTTCACAATTGTGGAACTGAAGATTGAGCCTAGAATTTTATTTGTATGCACCGCAACGTCAATAACGCAGATTCTATTTTCCAGTTTATTCCAGGCCCAACATAAACTGAACTCTGAAATGAAAGAAGGAAACGATTATGTCGTTTTCTGAGGCCTAACATAAAAAAGATATCAATTTCACAAAATCTTTCTTGATGCATATCTGCAACCTAAAAGGAGGTCCCATGCAAAATTTTAAACTTCTAGACCCAACGGTTTGGGCTGTGCGTTGACATAATCTTGTATGTGTATATGTATATATATTGTTATACAATATTCATTTGACCGTTCAACATTAAATGAATCCACATATACAAGATAGTGTTTCTCAGTCGTATACCAATAATTATATAACAAAATTCAATAGTTTATTCACAGGAATAGCTATAAGTTGTTTGTTATTTTAAACACGCTGTATTATGATCAAGAATTTGCTAGGTTAATATACGTTGCCACATCGACACATTCGCATAAAGTTATTTTATTTCTTAATTAAAGGCAAATAATAAAATAATCCTTATGCCTGTGCCATAAGAGTCAGAATACAATACACGTTCCCCGTGAAAGCGAAAAGTGTGTTTTGATTTCTTTATTCGAATCTAATTTGAATTGTGAACTATTTGATTTTTGTTTGATTCATTCGTGACGGCGCGTCGAACAAAAATCAATAACAAGAACATTGCACGGTGTTTACGTTTTTTTTATATTAAAATGCTATTTTATTTGATTGAAAATTGTTTTTTCTTATTCTCGGTATAATTGTTTATTTCATTATTTCAAAGTATTTATAACTACTACTAATACTGACTGCGTTTTCATTTAACGTCGAACGATCTTACCCACGTATTACATACGTGCAAAAAATACCGGAAAAGCTATAGCGCTTCTCTCAGCCTCAATAAACTACAAAAACAAACTTTTTGCGCAATAAAAATAATTACAAGTTCCATTTACCAAAGTATACCGCAAATAACTGCACATAGCATACCGACACGTATGCATTTTTTGTATTTAAATTGCAAACGATTGCTGTATTTTTTGCGTCAGTCCCTGAGTTGTATAAGGCCAAGGACCTATTTTCTGTGCGTTTTTAAATTATATTTAAAGAAGATTGTTTTCGACCTAAGATTTTTAAAATAGTGTAAAATAATAATAAGGACAGTAACAACAATTTGAAAGAAATGTCATGTTTTTCTCGATGTAATGAAAATTACGGCGATCAGAAGAGAGACTTCAGAAGTCGATAACAATATCAATCATAATTATAATGAAAATAAGGGAAATTAAAGTGCTAAAAACGAAATTGTACTTAGAAAATGGTTCATGTTGGTGAAAACCAGGTTGGCTGTAAGAGATTTCTTTAGCAGCAATAAGTCCACCATTTATATCAACCGTAAACATTAAACTACATAAATAAATAAATAAAAACAACCCAACTTTGATATATTAATTCTGACTCATGTCAAGGCGTAAAGCCTTTTTTTATTTTGTTTATTATTAATCATGTGTTATTTATATAAGAGATACAATGACAAAGCTATGAATTGAAATATACCAATTGTTCGAAAATGCGTTTTCATTTTATTTGTTTTATAAAAATTACGTCGAATAATCTCTAAGCTATTTTCTCTCCAATTTACTTATAACTTAAACCTCTTTGTAATAAATTCCAGAAATAATTGTTTTTAGTTACTAAAAATAATTTATTACTAGGTTTTAGTCACGACTACGCTTCCGTGTTTATAGTTACCGACTTATAGGGGGAAATTAAAACATGCTGCGCCATCTAGAATCATTAAAGGAAATTGAATAGCATTTAATTTTCTTTAATGATTCTAGATGGCGCAACATATTAATAATATTTTCATGACTGCAGTAAAAATGACAATGACATTTCCCTCTAAACTAGGGATTAAAGGGAGTGAGTTACATTACGCTTCAAAAATAACATCAATCCGTTGCTCCTTTGGGATATTACTTTTTTATTCTGTTTGTACATTTTTTCAGTTTGAAATAAAAATGTTCCCGAAGAAATGAGATTTCTCGAGATAAAAAATAGCTTGTGACATATCCAGTGCAACGTGAAAGCAAGACAACATATGCTCTTTGGCATTCATGATATTCAAAAATAAAGTTAGTGTTAAAATAATTATCTGTGTTATCATGTCTGGTTAGCCCCATACTTTTTAGATTTAGTACGAATTTATCATAGATAGATGTCGCTACAAGTATTATTTGAAATGATTGAGAGATAAATCTTAATAAAAAGACTATTATATCACTTTTTAAACAACTTTGTTTCACAGACAAAAATTTACTTAAGTTAATTTTGTAATATTTTATAAGTAGAATGTATAAAACACATATTTAAAATATTTTTAGTTAATGCCATCTAGATATTTTTCTAAGATTCAATTGCAAAGGTAACTTTATACATGCGACAGGTGGCATATGCGTCGTTTATTTGCATTCCGTTCCATGGTATAGCAGCAAACTTTAACGATAATAACTTCTTTTTAGCAAGGAAGCATATGAAAACGGTAAAAATATAAGTTAAATTTGTTGAAACCCCGATTAAACTAAACATAATTATTAAAATTTTATTAATAAACATATGACGATATATTCTTATTTTAATAATAGTTCACTGATAAAGAACGTAATTTTTTGACAACTGTCAATTAGCCGTCTATGTCTGTATTCAGATTCATTGGAGTTTTATTCTTTTGTGTGATTTTTATGTTTCTTACGTTTTTTTAGGATCTTTGCATTCCTGGATTAGGCGAACGCTTTTTCGACGATCTCAGCTGTATTTTTGGTCTCTGTTTTGCCAACGCGACGTCTTTTGCTATATTTTTGGACTGTTACGTGATTATTACACTACTCTTAATTTAAAACCATAATTAGGATTTAGGAAAGGAAATTCGGAAAGAAGGAAACTGTAATAAGAGTTAAGACAGTCAGAATCCTAATTAGGATCCTACTTAGCCAGTCAGGATGGTTCCTGCCTACCTGACCCGCTTGGCTTCCTAATTAAGAAAGAAGTAAATAAAGTGTAATCGCATTCAGGACGCTCAGTCGGCTCCCGATGAGCAAAGTGAGCAGATGTTTTAATTGTTTTCCAAAGCATTTATTTACGATAAGATGATATTAAACCAAGAAAAAGAAAAAATGTTAAATGTACTGGAAGTTCTAAATATGTTTGTGTCAATAAAATATTGATGCCCAAAAATAAAAAATAATTTTTTTCTTATTTAGAAACGTTATAGCTAAGGTGTAGCTTATGTTTTTTTTTGTAGAAATGGCAGCTCTTTGAAAAAAACTCAGGTTTTTATCAAAAGAGGTTTTAAAAATTTATAACTTTTGAACGTGGCAACCGATCAAAAAAATCCTATGCTACATCTCAGATAGTATTATAAAAAAATATGTGTAGTAAATTTTAACTAAAATTTTAAAAAGTAGTTTCCAAAAAAATCCAAAAAAACAGTAAGGCGTTAGTGTTTTAAAACAAAATAAACTACACCGATGAAACAGATTCTGTGACTTGAATGTTAAGCGAGTCTAAACTAGCTCCACTTTGTGTATCTGAGCTACCTTAGCTTCCAAAATCGCCCAAGGCAATTATTGTCATAAAATATATAATTATTGTTATAAAGCACTGATTAAAAGAACAATGCCCTTTGTCAAGACTTTGACAAAAGGTGTTGTTTCCGTGACTGCGCGCTCCCTTCTATTGCTATAACTTAAATGGAAATAAATTGGATTTTGGAATGGTTAAGCGTTTAAATATTCTTAAAATTATAAATAATTTATATAGCTAAAAAATTTTAAATCTCAATAAACAAATTTTTAAATCTCATCAAAAAATGAGGGCTGTTAACCCTCATTTTTGATGCATGGACAGAGTAGACGCCATTGTAAAAGTCGTGTACCTGCGTAGACGTTTGGTGTCGGACTGAGTTAGGATCTAGATTCAGCATAGTGTAATTAGGAGCTCTTACATTCCTTGCTTCCTTTCCTAAATCCTAGTTAGGATCCTAAATTCAGAATAGTGCAATAGGCCCTTTACTGCCACCGATTTGGACGTTGAATTTATGCTAGTCATTGCAAGATAAAGCAAGATATGGCGCTACGTAAATGCGTGTATTACATTTCTTTCGATGATAGAACGCGTTCGCGTCGATCAGCATTCATTTGGATTTTGTTATTGTGTTTATTGTCTAAATACAATAACAACTAGCTTAACTAATTAGATGTTAGCAGCGCAGATATTAAGATTTCATAGATATTAAAAGTGAAGATACATACTAAGGTTTATAAAGGGAAAAGGAAATCAGAATTAGAAAATACAATTTTGAACTCTTGAATCCAGAATACAGTTTTCAAACACCAACTAAACCCATGCGCCGTCGTTTTCCACTTGAAGAAACAACAGAATGTGTAAAGAAACTGAAACATACTGTAACTTTTGCCACGAAAAAACTGAATAGCAACACGGTTCCTGTAAACAAATTAAAAAAGAAGTTGATAGGCAAAGACGTAATAATACTGGAAAATCCCATTTTGAAAGTGGAACACCTAAAATTTTAACAAAAATACAGTTAAAAACAGATACTAACAAATTCAACCGTTGAAAAGAATACGAAAAAACTAATCGATTCGGAATTACTGCCAAAGGCAGTTGAGTATAACCAGGGAACAACACATATGAGTTCCTTAAAACAATTGGGGGTAACTCCGGATACCCCATTTTTATGCTAGATGATAAAAAAATATTTTCCATATTTGATGTGCCTCATATTATTAAATATTTTAGAACCAATTTGTTTTTATACAATTTATATGTCAAGGTAATAAATTAAGTTTCATTGACATAACTGATATTTATAATATTGACCAAAGTAATAAAAGTAAAATAAATAAAAAAATAACATAAGCCCACGTAAGCCCAAACGTATTTCTAAAAATGAAAGTTAAGTTGGCTACACAAGTTTCATTCACTAGGTTGCTGTGGCAATGAAAACCGTAGTCTCAACAGAAGAATTAAAAAATAAAACAGCTTCAAATACCGCAAAATTTATAGAAAAAATTAAAAACATGTTTCATTCCCTAAAATAATTGAAATAATTAAAATCGATAATGTTATTCCACTTTGTTTTATTTAACCTAACATAAGGTCAATGTTACGTCAGTGTAATGTAACACTACCAGGTCATAGTAAATAATATATACTACGTCTGTACGCATAGACAGTTGCGTTGTTTTATTCTAAGTATAAAATGTAGAAACACACTAAGTACTATCTCACTATATTAATATCGATTTAATTCCAACAAACGATGCTCAAGTTTTTCTAAACTCAGTCTTCCTAACTTTATTTCTGTGAGCTCGAGATTAAATATCAACCGACCTAATTAATATTTAGGTACGTATAGGACCCTGGGAAAAAACAAAAGAAGAAAACCCGTCTTGCCTCGATGCGTCGCCGTCCAGAAATAGTGCCATCTAGTCTTATTACTGAAAAACAAACGTAATAAAATAGTTACGTAGTACCATTACTCACCGCCGTCACTGTACTCAAGCGAGTTACGGTGGCAACTTTTCTAATAAGGGCATTGACCCGTTTTATCATTATATACTGTGAAGTATTATGTAGATCAAATTTCGTGGGAGAATTTGAAAAAGAAAAAAGTCGAGCATATAAATAAAATTGCATGTTTTCAATGCTAGATGGCTGTCCTGTGTATGCATTGCCATTGAATTACTACGTTTGACAGCTCGCGTTATGAATATAATATTCATTGGTCACGTAATCATTTTATTTCTTTGTTGCTACGTTTAAGGATATCATAAAAAAAACTCCAAAAATATAACGTTGGTATTGAGTACAGTGTTTCTTGCAATATGTATTATTACTTATTTAGCCCAAAATTTAAATGTAATTGTGGTTCAAAAATTAAACTAATTTGCTCACTTTCAATAGGTACTATATAAGTAACACAGAGGCCGCTTGAAAGAGATATGATAAGAACTTTTTAGTTGGATGTTTAATAACAGTGCAGCATTTTGTTACATTGTTAATAATCTGTCAACAGATGGCATTGACAGCATATTGCCTAGTCTTTACTACTATCTCTTATATACGTGATATCATGAAGTTATATCTCTGTCATCATGGTTTGCACCTAATACTATTTCGGATCATATTTTTTTCAATTTTTTATGGATACTAGTTGGGCCCCGCGGTACTGCTGCGGTTGCTAAACGTCTTCCGTCAGTTCGTCAAATAATATCGACAACGGGGGTCGAGGGCACAGAAACAAGACGGTGAGAATAATCTAGATGATCGTTCAGTAAATAAGACGGTCTCCCTCCTCTATCCCCATGAAGTGTGATAATGTCTCCAACTCATGTATCTTCCACATAGTATTGTATTTCTAATAAAAAAATAATTTTTGAAATTAGATGTGAGGTTACTGAGAATATCGCAAACAAACTTTTTCGCTTTATCATTTATTATAGATAACGTGACATCATTGATTTTATGTATTCGGTTTAGTTTTTCAGTTTTTTTTCAGTTTTATTTCGGTTTAGTTTGTCAGTTCACAATTTTTTTTAAGAATGGCATATTACAAAAAGACGAGAGACGTTTGAGTTTTCCAATATTTTTAGAATCTTATGTTTGCTCCATAAAGGCGATAGAGGTTCTATGAATTACGCTACATGACACTTAATCAAATAATAAAGAATAATTAGTGCTCAAATTTCAATGACATTAATTAACTTCAATCAGACATTTTAGTTATATCCAACAAGTAAATTTTTTTTAGCTCCACGTATTGGTTGAATAAAAGAAAACACAATCGGCTTTAGTGTGGTAGTACTACTCTTGATATTGTATTCTAACATAAATATCAACATAGCGCCATCTATTGACTATCGGTATCCGTAATATCATTAACAGGGGAGCGGCTCGTTTAACAATATTCTCTCCCACACTTCATTTCGTATTTGCTTTTCTGTTGACTACCGTCTTCAACTAACTTTTTATATTCGTTCAAATACGTACGAGTTTAGCGTCCTTAAAAGTGTTCAAATTGAACAGACCCAAAGTTGTCACAAATTTAAGGTTTGGAAAAAGGATACGCCATCTAGCAATGATTATAAAACTAACACCAATGAACGATGTTTTGAAAACCTACGTCATCGTGTAGCGATAAAGTTGTTGGAAATTATATTGTTATTTGTAAGTTATAACTAGATACTTATTATTTCTATTAAAAATTATTTTTGTTTATAAGATAAAATTTATAAATATTAATTTATGTGTGAATACGTTCAAGATTCTAATATTGTATGTAACGGAATTTTCAATAAAACGTTCAATTAATAATATTAAAATAAAGGTTAATAAATAAATATAGGCCAATTTCTAACGTTACAAGATGTTCCAGTTTTTTTAATATAACTGGAAAGCTTTTTTGACTCGCCCTTAGTAATTTCGTCACAATAATAAGGTTCACGATTTATTATTTTCAATAATTTTTTTACTGTCTATTAAATCCCTGGTTGTTATCATATGACTTCATGTAAATATTATATGTATGTGTACATTTACGGAAAGTATTTAAGTATTTTTATTTATTTCCAAGACTTCTCTGTAGTATTATGAATGTTTCTGATATTTACACAAGTAAATAAGTACATATTGTGCATGTACTTATTTACTATTTATTATTTTAATAAATTCCATTTAAACCCTTTTCATTTTGTGGCGCCATCTTATGAACTTTGCATAAACTATATTTAAGAGGTATTGACAAAAGTGAGAATAATAATAATTACTATTTTTCTGGGCACACGACTCGTGAGGAAAGAGAATATACCTTCGTTGTATAAAGCCACTTAATTTTATTAATGCTACTTAATTATTCTACACTATTAATAATAAATAATACTATTTATCAACTATACCTTATTTTCAAAAATACAATAGATAGCAGAGTGGCGCAGTGGAAGCGTGCTGGGCCCATAACCCAGAGGTCCGTGGATCGAAACCACGCTCTGCTAAAAACTTTTTTGTCTTTTAAAATTTAAATTTGTATATAGTGTTTTACTGACAAATATGAGGCCACACATGGACTTATTAGCTATTAGCAAATAACCCGATATCAAAATATTTACTTTAAAGTTAATAACACTAAAAGATAAGGCCATGTTATCTTTTACATAAAATATACAATTTAAAAGATAATAAACCAATTCAGAGAGCGGGATAATAAAAAACAACTGACGTGTGTGTTCCTTCGGAATATATTTAAATAGCAATGTGGTCAATAAAACCTGTGCCACTAATAACTATAATTCGAATTATAATTCTACTTTATATCGCTGATAAGAAATGTACTAATAAAGAATTTCACAAAGTAGCAAAAAAACAACGAATTTGAAATTTCAGGTGTCACAAACTATTGATAGAGGGCCATCAGCCATTTTCGTCAAAATTGGTGGACTATTCCATTATCATAAAAAAAACATCTATATCCACGGAAGACAATTCTAAATATTATTACCTTATTTTGTATATTCGTATAATTTCAATCGGTTTTCCACACTGCATTATATGCATATACACATTAATGAAAGCTTCTAAATCTTTTTGGAACACATTGAAGTTAATTATTTGGTTTGGCCCCTCTCAATTTATTAACAAGCCACAACATATTAATACAATCATAATTCTAAATATTACTACCCTATTTTGTATATTCGCATAATTTCATTCGGTTTTTCACACTACATTATATGCATATACATGTTAATGAAAGCTTCTAAATCTTAGTCACAAATATCCGACACATTGAAGTTAATTATTTGGTTTGGTCCTTTCAATTAATTAACAAACCACACCTATTCATAGGATCATAATTCTAAATATTACTACCCTATTTTGTATATTCGTATAACTTCACTCGGTTTTTCACACTACATTATATGCATATACACATTAATGAAAGCTTCTAAATCTTTTTGGAACACATTGAAGTTAATTATTTGGTTTGGCCCCTTTCAATTTATTAACAAGCCACAACATATTAATACGATCATAATTCTAAATATTACTACCCTATTTTGTATATTCGTATAATTTCATTCGGTTTTTCACACTACATTATATGCATATACATGTTAATGAAAGCTTCTAAATCTTAGTCACAAATATCCGACACATTGAAGTTAATTATTTGGTTTGGTCCTTTCAATTAATTAACAAACCACAACATATTCATAGGATCATAATTCTAAATATTGCTACCCTATTTTGTATATTCGTATAATTTCATTCGGTTTTACGCACGACATTATATGCATATACATGTTAATGAAAGCTTCTAAATCTTTTTAAAAATTATAAATTTAACTTGCTTTTTCTCGGATATTTGTGACTATGTATGACCTTGCGTTTCTTTAGAAATTATGTTACAATTGTTAGCTTAAAATACTTTGGAAGATTTTAGTGTTTCATTTAATGTAATTGGTGAAATACTATGGTAGGGCAAATGTAGACAGTTTTTCCAATTTATAATATCGCATCAAAGACTACTACAGAAGCCAGATTATTATATATATCCAGACGATTACATATATAGTAAGCTTGTGGTATTTTCGTCTATTAGAATATTCTGTAGTCCTTGTCTATACTAACCGTCCACATAACTTGACATGAAATAAAAATTGAAATCTCTTAAAAATATTATGATTACTAAGACAGCTAACCGTTAATCGGTTATGTTATACGATATAGAAAAGAAACAAACTTACCAAGTACTGACCAAGTATCAAGTTACTTTATCAGTCGTTAACATGGTTTATTCAATCGTATTAATTTGCTTAAACTTAACCAATTTACTTAATTTTACTTAATTTTTTTATCCAAATATAAGAAATAAAAATATAATAGAATGCTTAATTAAATATATACAGACATCAGGCGCGTACAGTCTATGGGGATAGCGTCCATCTAAAATTCGATATATCGAATATGAAATACCAAAGTTATGATTAGGAATTACCAAAATTTAATTTTATTTCTAGATACAAAATAGGTACTGCCTGGATAAACAGCATGCCCTAACAGGTATCACAATGTAACGAATGCTTGACTAAAAAAAATAAAAAATTAATTTTTAATTTGTCATTTTAAATTGTCGGTTGCTCTCCGCACTTAATTTTTCATTCATACATTTTCCTCCACTGATTAATGCTTAAAAATATTTTTTTTAAATTTTTATTTGGTCGCCAAAAGTAATTTCGTAGTAATTTTTATTGATATTATACACCTTTGTATTATTAAATTATTATAATTGATATTAAATAAAATAAACTATATACACATGGGATTTGAAGAGACCTGGAGAGGATTCCATTATATATTCATCATAAAAGACAAAAAAAGAAGCGGTTGTCAAACAGGACTTTGAAAGTTTACAAGAAATAACATCTTGTGACTTTTAAACATTTCGAAACTTTTACTTAATTGAGAGTATTGTACCAAGAAAATAATACCTTAGTATCAACTTGTAGTTATAGTCATACTTATATTTAGTTCCTACATAACCTTATACGCCTTTGAATTAATAAAAATAATTTAATAAAGTAACATCAAAATTTAGATATTCTTAGGTGAGTCTTAGCATGAAAAAATATGTGGAAATAAAATGGCGACGCGACATGGCCGAGTGTCCCGACATAGCTCAGTGATCGGGCGTCACCGTGCGTCTTTGGGTGTTTTCGCCTCTTTCTTTGTTTATAAGCTATATTCAAATTTCTTTATCCGTTAAAATATCTGTTTCGTTTAAACCTTACAAGTCAGTTTCAAGATGAAAGATCAAATTTCCTTTATCCGATTGAGCAGAAAATTTTTGTGAACAGTATCTCGATGATAACCATATTATGGTATTATAGACTTGATCTGATGACAGTTTCGATAGTTGGTATTAATAGCTTCTTAACGGCGAAGAGCAGTACCATCGTATTTGCATACATTTAATTAGTCTTGGCAAGACTTGGCCTTCCATCATCTCCATGGTCTGATGATGATGCCATAAGGCGGTTGCAGAAACTTCACATAGACGAACCGCAGACTTCTCGTATATGGATATGTTCAATTTGTCTCTGTGAGACATTTAGTTTGTGATATCCTGGATCTGATGCTAGAGTCAGGAAGTGGTAAACAGTTAATGGTTGAATAAAGTGTTGGGTTAGTATTATTCAGCATCCAGTTCTGATGACTTTATGCTCGTGTCACTTACCCGATTCGATGCTGCTGCAACAATAGAAGTCCTCGATAGTTATTGACAGATATGCCATATTTGATCTCATTTCGTTTGGCATATAGGTCTAATGGAATTGCGCCCGTGTCATGTGCGCGACAGTAGTTAAGGGTAGCTAAGTTCACAATGGAAATTCTCAATGGTTAATTGCAGATATGTCGTGTTTGTGTCCGTATTGTTCAGCATATCATTCGGTTAACAAAATGTTCGAAGCTGCAGCAGCCACGATATAGTCTGCAAATTAGTCTCCAAATTGTTGCAATTTGTTTAGAAGTAAAACTTTTCAGAGGAATTTTGGAGAATTAGTCTGCAAATTGTTTAGGCGAAGTAAAACTCCGAGATCGAACCAGGAGTGGGATTTCCGTTAGTTCTATGTATATTTTTAAACGGTAATTGTCCATAATTATTTTGAAAGTTTACAATTATATCGCATTATCGTAGTTTTCCTTCGAACACGCGTTCTGATACAACTTCCTTTATGTGTTTCATTACTGACCATTTTTCACGTAAAGGTTTTTTTTAGTGGACTCGGTAAGTCGACAACGTATCGATACTAATCACAGAAAGTATATTCCTATCGTTAGAAAAGTATTTTAAAATGGAATATAAGTTCCATTTCCCGTTTTCATCGATATCGATCACGGAAAGTATATTTCTATCGTTAGGAAGATATTTTAAAATTGAATGTAAGTTCCATTTACCATTTTCATCGATATCAATCACGAAGAGTATATTCCTATGGATAGGAAGGTATTTTAAAATGAAATATAAGTTCCAGTTCATTGGAATATAAGTTCCGAAATATAAGCTTCAAAATAACGTGGAATGTTGTTCGAAAAATTTTAATATGTCTGAGTACTAGGATGCTATTAGAACTTTTAAACGAACTAATTTCAGTTACTTGGCAACAACAGTTTCAGGACACAAAAATCAACCATAGAACCCTAGTTTTTGCGTGTACCGACACTCACTTGCCGTTTTTTTACTTAAAAAATAAAAAAAACGCTTTTGTAGTAATATGAATTAAGAAATAATTTTTAAGTATAAAGATTTTGATCCAGAGTGAAAGTATGTCTCACAACTGGGTAAAACTTAATTTTTTTAGTAAACTAAAAAAAATAAAGTGATGAGGAAAAGAGCGATGGGTGTTTGTTATGAAAATGCAAGTCGAGGGCGCGTCACGCTTCTTTTTAAATTAAATTTATTTTTTGCATCAATCACTTTATTCTTTTTTTTAGTTTATTAAAAAAAATTATGGCGAGTTGTGAGACATCTTTTCGCTCTTGACCAAAATCTTTATATCGAAAGATTATTTTCAGTTCACGTTGCTACAATAGCGCACTTTTTTATTTTTTATTTAACTATAATTTTATTTCGTAAATATTTAGATACAAAATTATTTTATTGTCCTCGGTTCTTGATACGTGTGCAAAATTTCAAATAAATCGAATGTTTGGAAATTTGTGAAAATTTAATTGAAAACTTCCATTACATTCGTACATACATACATACAAGTGAAGCTAATATAAAATGTGGAAAAATATATGAAACTGGAAGACATATAAATAGACAAAGAAATGTTATTATAATTATTCCATTTTTATCAGCCATTTAGTATATCTAGAATTACAATAACGTAACCCTAGAAATTATATGAGATTATAATAACTTTTTTAAAAATTATGGAAAAAAAATTGTAAGAAATACATTTTCCAATTTGAGTTATTTGAATAAAACGTCGTATGTATAGTTTCAAATTAAATACTGTAGTGTGTTGAGTCCGCCGACTGGGCGTCTGCCGAAACCCATCATAAACGTCACGTTCACGAAACAAGCACTCGCTCAATGGAGGCCAATTTTAATATCTGCCTTACGTCTCATAAATATTCATTGGGTATGAAAGGCGACTTGATCGGCGACTGGGGCCTTCTAAATTCAAATGGACACTTTGCTGCCCTCGCCGAGGTACGTGAGCCTTATACGAGGAATGACGCAGTTAATTTTCATCCCTTAATGCATGGCTTAAAGGTATTATAATTTGATTAATAACTAGCGGAGCAAAATTTTTCTCGTCGATTTATTTAAAATATTTCATTAAACTTATAATAATCTGTACGCATAAAAAAATTGTAACAGAGTAAATTTTGTACGTAAAAAATATTTTAAAAAAGTGATTGATTTAGCATATAGTATGATAAGAGAAGCCAGAAACCTTTTTTAGAATTTTTGTCTGTGTATTAATTTGCTCTTCAATCACGCGAAATGTACCGCATGACATTTCATTCAATTCGGTATGGTAATAGTTTATAAATATTATATGGTAATAGTTAAGAGTTATCTGGATATTAGAGATTAAAAAAACTCTCAAATCTCACTTGGTGAATATTACGATATAGATCTGCCAACGGCATCTATTAGCGTTTTTAGTAAACTTTATGCTATTGATTACTAGAGAAAAAAAAATAAAAATATAACAAAATTTCTAATAACATTTCTTACGTCAAACTCTATGCGAACGAAGTCACGTCGGCGCAGCTAGTGTAACATAAAATGTATCAGCTGTTTAACAGAATTTATAAATTAATTTTCATGTGATTGTTTTTTTTTTAAATTTACAATCATTTTTGACAGTCATTAAAATTTTAAATTTAAAAAAAATAGATATTTATAAAACTTAAATTGCCATTATTTATAAATATAACATTACATTTCATTATGTTTTTTTAATAAATTTACTTATGAAAATAAGAAAATTGCACCTTTCGATCACTTTATTTCATATTACCACATTATCGACGTGCAGAACTGTTTACCGGCTATATAATATAAACATCATTTTTAAAACCATGGTAAATGTAGGTACATAAAATCATGGTAACTATAGGTACATAAAACCATGGTAAATATAGGTACATAAAACCATTGTAAATATACAAGAAGATAATAAATAGCATGTTATGAAATTGTTGTTTTGATTAGCTGCATTGAAAATGGGAAAAATAACAAATCCTACTTAATATATATTTACACAATTCACTTCACTGGGCATCTAACAAATTACTGGTGCGGAAGACGGGAAAATAAAATTAACCCATTCACAAACACTCTATGTAAACTGCATAACATTTCTGAGTGTTATAATCGACGATGGCTCTCGCTAGCGGTTCATCGTTGTTCCTTAACGATATCCTGGTCTTGTTGTTAAGGTAAATATCGGTGAAGTTATCCACAACAATTCGATTGTTAAGATTGAATGTCGGATTATCGGGCGTGCCCAAGAGTACAGCATGTCCGCTGAGAAATCCTAGCTGTTTGCATATGTTTTCAAGTTCGCTCCTCGTTAGATTGGTTTTATAGAAACACTTCGTGTGCCATAATCCATAGCGCCTTTCCATAACCTCGCCTCTCCCATATCTGTTCCAACAAAAATATTAACATATTGAATATATTTGGCGTTAATTTTGTAGAAATTCATTATTCACAATTCAATGAAACTACGTGATTAGTATTATTTCTACTTTCTTTAAGTTCTTTACCACTACCTAGATTTCGTTGTATTGTAACATCTTCAGATGGGCTATTAACTCTTACGAACATCCAACAGTATGTTAGTGAGTTTATTGTAGGCGAGCGGTGTAGGTTTTATTATATTTATTTTTTTATTATAATTATTTATTAAAACTCTCGGAATATAACAACGAAACCTAGGTCGTGGTAAAGAACTTAAAGAAAGTAGAAATATTACTACATCACGTAGTTTCATTTCATTGTCAAAAATATTAACAACAATGAACAGTAGAAGGTAATATAAAGGAGCACAATACAATTCTCAAGTGAATTGAAATTTACAATTTTGAAAATAAACAATCATTGCGTGAATTTAATAAAGCAACAAAGCTTTTGCTTTCTTAGACGTTTATTTTATTCAGCTAACTTTATATGTATGAGTTCGCTCTGCGTTGTTTGTCATTCGTTAATAAGTAAACTTACGGTGTGCCCGTGGGGGCCCCGAGACCCAAGCATTCCTTTTCGTCGTCCCCGAGAGGACAATCCTTGACGTCATCGCACACCACGTCCAGAGAGACGCACAAGTCACTACTTTGACATCTGAAATAGAATTTTGTTATAGAAAAAAGAAACAAACACATTTCAACGTTTAAAATATCGTTTCGATATCGTGTTTAAAAAGTATCTTCGTTATTACTGCAATAAGTTTCAGTTTTGTGCATATACCTAGATAGGTATTTACACGAATAATTCGGAACAATATTTGTGACCTTATCGATATTGATATCGTGTTTAATAAGTATCTTCGTTATTACTACAATAAGTTTTAGTTTCGTGCATATATCTAGATAGGTATTTATGCGAATAATTCAGGAACAATATTTGTGACCTTATCGATATTGATATCGTGTTTAATAAGCATCTTAATTATTACTGCAATAAGTTTTAGTTTCGTGCATATACCTACATAGGTATTTACACGAATTATTCGGAACAATATTTGTGACCTTATCGATATTGATATCGTGTTTAATAAGTATCTTAGTTATTACTGCAATAAGTTTACCTAGATAGGCATTTATACGAATAATTCGGAACAATATTTGTAACCTTATCGATATTGATAACGTGTTGAATAAGTATCTTCGTTATTACTGCAATGAGTTTCAGTTTCGTGCATATATCTTTTATTACTGCAATAAGTTTCAGTTTCGTGCATATACCTAGATAGGTATTTATACGAATAATTCGGAACAATATTTGTGACCTTATCGATATTGATATCGTGTTTAATAAGTATCTTCGTTATTATTGCAATAACTTTTAGTTTCGTGTATTTATACGAAAAATATTTATGACCTTTAGCTAATTTCACAAGGTCCCAGGCAATATAACATCGTTGCATCACCACGTGATGGGAGGGTTAGTAATACAAATACGCCGATACTTAATATAATGAATAATATAGAAGTTTTCATTGACGTGAAATGACTGCGGCAATTTAATAATTTACAACGATAATGAAAGCTCTTTTAAGTTCTTAGTAATGTTATTAAGAAAATTGACTAAAGATCATATTAGTAAGTATTCTCTTTTAACAACACTAATGATTCCATAAAGATTAGTTCATAAAATTAGCCAGAGATAACTTTGTAACTGAAAATAAAAAGTTCGGCTATTTTCAAATATTATACTCATAAGATTTGACCTTCCTAAATAAAATTAAAAGGTAGGCAACCTTACCAACTTTGTTGACTTTATGTACTGTTTCCAAAGTTTATGTTGTTCTTTGAAATATGTTCAGCAGAACGTGAACAAATTGTACAAATGATTCAATGTTCAGCAGAACGTGAACAAATTGTACAAATGATTTTTTAAAATTATTTCAATTTAAAAAATTTACTTATTATCACCTTCAATTTTAAGAGTAAAAATATATTTACTAATGGAAAACTACGAAAGAAAATAAATTTGAAGGCGAAATAAAATTGCTTCGTCTAAACATGAATAAATTAGTTTTATTTCAACCTGAGTTGAGCGAGTATTAGGTCATTAATAACAAATGAATTTCATTATAAAATTTTAAATTTAAAAAAAAACCTCGTAATCGAGAATGGTGCGTTAAAATTATTTTATTACTTCAATAAATTAAATTTAATTTATAAATGGTGTATATAAATTTGCGAAAATAAAAAAGGAAAACTTGCTTACGTAACTGAAATATGTATAACAAATTATTATGAATTGCGATTTTCGAAATTTGCCTAAAAAATCAACAAAAAAAATCAATTACAAAGAACAAAACACATTTTGCAATCATTGAAATCTCGTATAGTTAGTTCATTGAAACCAAGTTAATTACCATTTTTAGAGAAATCATTAATGTAACTGTTAAGTAATTTGCGGGTCATGCCCTTTTGACCTTACGAACGTTATTATATAATACCATTGAGGTATATTAATAAATACAATTTTAATTTTTTCTAACCTCAGAAAGAAAACTTCTGAACCACAATATATATTTAGACAGATATTATGATAGAATCACTTTTCTCGAAAAAAATAATAATGAATATTATTTTGAATCTTCTGAAAAAAACTCACGTTTTAAATTTTATTTTGACGACAATTAACTATTTTTCAGTCAACGAATAACGTCTTTCTTTATCCGACACTTATTCCCAGACACCGTCTATAATCCATAGATGGAATATAAACAAAAAAAATGCGAGATCAAAATTCATATGCATTATAGTTCGTAAAACTTTAAATGTGTGTGTAAATACGTATGGAAATTATTGTTGCTTTAGCAATAATTTGGTATATCAGATATTCCTCAAATAAATTGTTAAATGAGTACGTCAATATATGTGCAGCTAGTCGCTTTACTAATTTCTGAAAAATCGCACTATTTTTATGATCATGTTTAAAGAAACAACTGAAGTTTTATTTTTACATGTTTGCCGATAGAAATTGTAATCTTGATAGTTTTTATTATGGGAAACGGTACAATTAGGTACTGCACTTATTACCATTATGTAAACAATTTAAATCGCACTGATATTTGGCAAAATAAACAACAAAAGTCAACGGAGGCAGGCCTCTACAAGCCACTAGCTAATACTGTTGTGGTCGCGTTTATGACGTTTCGTTTGGTCTTTTTCTAATATTCTATGGAGAATATTCTATATTTCTGATAAATTCTAAGATCTAGATTCTAGAGTACGCTAAAAAGATACACCTTTTCAAACATTACTTATTTTATTACCAACCCATGAACTCATTCATCGAAATCTATAGGCAACTTTTCTTAGCACAAGTCAGGGAAAAATAATCATTAATTTCTAGTTCTATGTAAAATAATTACGTGACAAATTTAATTTATTAATTTTTTGTTATATATATATATATATATATATATATATATATATATATATATATAATTTCAAAATCTACTACACTTCACTTAGTGAATACTGATACCTTATAATAATATCATATTATGGTACGGAACCCTCAGGGCGTATTTGTCTCATATTTAATTAAGCGGACTTGTTCCGACATTAGTCTCAATGTTGTTATATTGGTGTGTTGGGTTGTTTATTAGGTACAAGGACTTTGACGGCTCGATGCATCGTTGGGACCCGGATTCTATACTCAGTCGCTCATTCTATACCCAGCCGCGATTCTATACCCAGTCGAGCGGGGCTGGACTGATGTATTGGTTGACTGTAAGAGATTTCTTTCGTAGCACTAAGTCCACCATATATATTAATCGTTTACCTTAAAGTACTGAAATAAATAAATATTATAGTATAGTAACAATGGATACCTACTTATACACTTTTTTACTAAAACACTTGCAGTAGTACGGATCTTCATCGGAACGATCAGCGCAATGTAGTACTCCATCGCATAGGCGTCTCGGTGCGACTCGACTCAAGTAGTTTGCGCAGGACACGTGTCCCGGTTCATCGGAGCCATCCTCACAGTCCACCACACCGTCAGCAAAGAATTCCTTTCCTATGCAATTACCGTTGCGACAACGCATCTGACCCTGATTGCAATCTGCAATTAATATTTTAGCCACAATGCATTTGATAACATTAGCTGAGAGTATTCCTTCGGAGTACTAGTTACACCTGACGGTCTAAAGATTACTCTATTGTTTCATATACTTATTATAAATAAGAGTACAGTACTACTAATAATACCACCTATGTCAAGAAATTTGAAAAATATACTCTATAATATCTATAAATTTCTTTTGTGAAGTTAAAATATTTATTAAATAAAATTTAACCCATTTAACAATGCAAGATGGTTGTTACGGATCACAGCCTTTCTTAAACCGATTTCAGATACAGAAGATCTTTTTCAAATAACACCTAACTTAACATTCTCTATTGTTTCTGAAGGCACCATGAAAGTCGAAAAATATGACAAAATATGCTCGTATAATATATGTGAATAATAAATATGCCTATAAATATAATCCATAAATTAATACGGATACTTGCTTCCATCCACAAATGGTTGTGTACTCTGTTATCCTATTCAGTTCAATTAAAGATCATTGTTACCAACCGCAGTATTCGATAAACGGATCTCGGAATTGGAAGCTCGCATATCTAACTTAAATATACTTGTATAATATATCCATATAACTATGGACCTAATAATGATTATTCAGTCCATGAGTATAATATACGTGAAAAATGAATAAGCCTATAAAGCTGTTTTGTAAAGTTATGGTATTTATTAAATAAAATTTAGAACAATTAAAAATGCAAGACGATTGGTACCAATCAGAGCCTTTATTAAGCGGATCTCGGATGCAAGAGCTCTTTTTCATGTAGCAACTAACTGAATATTAATATATTCTCAGTTGAAAAATGTGCTTATAAATTTTATTTATAAATCAGTACGAATTCTTGCAACCATCTACAAATGGTTGAGTACTCTATCATCCTATTCAGTTCAATTCTAAATTCAAAATTATTCAAAATTCAAAATTATTCAAAATTCAAAATTATTCAAAATTCAAAATTATTATATATATTACCGACCGTAGTATTTGTTAAACGGATCTCGCAAAGGGAAGCTCCATTTTCAATTTTGCAAATATTATCACGTTCATCTATTTACTACTGAGGTCAAAAATGTGAAAAATGTACTCCAATATTATATGTGAAAAATAACTATGCCTATAAATTTGTTTTATAAACTTGAGATTTTTATCAAACAACATATATTTAGCACAATTAAAAATGCAAACATCATATTCAGCACAATTAAAAAAGCAATATGATTGTTACCGACCGCAGTATTTGTTAAACGGATCTCGGGAACAGAAGCTCTTTTTCATGTAGCAACTATCCTCACTTTCATCTGCACCATCCGCACAGTGTTGAATACCATCGCACACCTTACTGAGAGGAATGCACAATCCACGGCGACAGCGAACCCCAAAACATGACTTCTGATCTGGGGGTAAGGATGGTATGTGACTATCTGGAAAGAAAAATAAAATATTTGATATTTTTTAACTAAATCGAGTAACTGATAATTGTAACGGTTATGGCATAGATCAGAAATAATTACTTACTTATTATTGACATAATATCCGTTCTTAAATATGCAATATTCGGGAAAGAGACGTGTCCCAAAAATCCACAGTTGCCCTGTGGTTCATAAAAAACAGCTGCTGGATACCAGCCCCGTTGACTGAGGCAGGTTACTATACCCGTCCACGGTACGCCAACATATTTTTCTTTCTAAGATCAATTAAAGAAAAGAAAGCAAAAAACAAGCTCATAAAATACTCATATTAGTCTTTTATTCATTATATTGTATTATTAGGCATATTAATAATTTAATTTTAATTAAACCCTTAATCATTTCATCAATAATAGTGTCGTAAAATTAAAGAATATGAGCAATGGCCATACAACAAAAATATATATTTTTCAAAATCTTTTACTCACAACGCACTCAGGAGACTTGCTGTGTCTAACAAAACATTTGTTCCTTGATCCACAGTGCCCTCCAATTTCTTTCAGGAATATAGTGATGGTATTATTATTGGAGCACCCCACAGCAACGCATGCGTGTCCCTCTAGGGTGCTTAGATCACTACCATAATATTTACAAATTTATTTTAAAAATAAAAGACGAAAATAAAATTTCTTAGACAATACAAATCTTAAAACAAATATACTCACAATTCTGGTAAAATCATAGGTTTCACATATCGAGAATATTGAGCTGGATTCTTTAAATGAACCATTGTCACGTTAGAGAAGACAATATCTCTCTTTCCATCAATTTCATACGTCTGTTCATATGGTCCATAAATCATATCTAATATCCTGTTGCTACCCAGGATAACGCATATGTAACTACTTTGCGTGCTGCAAAATGAAAAATAATATTCCGTAATGAAGAAAAACTTTTTCGAAGATACATCTCTCGTATCGATATTTTTTCCGGTGAAACACAGAGATTCCATCAAATAAGGAATATCATAATATATTATTAAGTTTCAAATGTATTATTCACAGTAAACAAATAAATGTAGGAAATATTGAAAACTGAAGTCTTACTTCACATCATTAATACAGGACTGACTTATTAAAACCCAGGACACGTCGACCAGAATTCCGGTACATCGAAATACTCCTTCGACGAAGACCTTCGCAATCCATGGCCACAAAAAGTCGTCCTTGACTTCGACAGTCTGCATAGGGTCTTGTTCATTATTCGCCACGTGATAAACGCTATGACTGGTCGCGTTAGAGTGAAGATTCGGTAAACATTTCACGTACAA
This sequence comes from Druceiella hillmani, assembly GCA_039881145.1. NCBI lineage: Eukaryota > Metazoa > Arthropoda > Insecta > Lepidoptera > Hepialidae > Druceiella > Druceiella hillmani. The sequence continues at coordinate 21,059,874 of JAYKKI010000017.1, read as the reverse complement.
CGACGAACAAACACTACTCAACAATTTATCTTTCTCTTCATCTTCGTCAATAACTGAACGTAAACTTATGTCATTCGATTTTGGCTTCGTCCATATGTTAACAAATTTTAATTTGTAAGTGTCAACGTTACTGAAAAAGTACGATTCATTATAGATAATTATATTATAATTAATTTGAATTAAATTGCGATTTTATAACGAGAAGAAGGCATTGCAGACATTTTTAAATTTGGATTATTATATCGCCATTAAATTAGGTGCATCCATGGTTGCTAACAATCTTCTAACAGTATTTCGTGTCAGAATAAATATGCAAATATCTCTTCACCCAAAATTGTTACAGACCCCGCGGAGATAGTATGAAGGTCCCTATAGATACCTAGAACGTTATATTATTCCGCTAAGCCGCATCCACACTATGCCGTTTTACGACATTTGACAAGATCGGTTGGATAAACCGGAACTGATGTAGTTGGGATCGTTAGTATATGTTAATTGCTAAAATTCTGGTAAAAGATTTGATTCGGTCGAGTGTCGATCTTCTTCAGAGAAAGCTAATAAGAACAAAGAGCAAGGATGTGCCGACTTGCCTCACAGGGTTCTGTTTTGGTTAGAAGTAGGGGTTTTCAATCTTTTTCCCAGAATCAATTTATCTAATTCATTCATCGTTTAGGAAACAATATCAATTTGATTCTTTCTATGCCCCTTCCTTTTTGTCAACTACTTTTTTCAGAAAAGAAAATGAAAGAAATAATCAATTTTAAAATCTAAAAAATTTTGTTTTTCAAAATACTAGGGGTTATTTAGCAAGTTTTCAGAATTCGTCTGCAATATGCATAGACAGAGTTGTTCATACCAATTACTCTTTAATTTACATTTATTCATATAAATTGAGAAAACTCGTTGTCAAGAATGGAGAACCAATAAATATCCTGTGACTGAATAACAACATCGATGTGGACGTTTAGATTTTTCACTAGAGTCCACTGGCTTTGCCAACTGATCTTACCATATGGCACAAAACGGCATAATGTGAATGTGGCTCAACGTACCTCAGAACCAATAGTGATCTAATGCTAAATATAAAAATATAGCATTATAGTATCATTTATAATCTTTACCCAACTTTTTTATTCTTACCTGAATCCTAAATAATTACAAATGTGAATGGCCGTTTCCTCTTGCTTACGTGGATTAAACCCGTCGTCACATACAATCTCCCAAGAGTTATTTTGTTTCCTTGTTAAATATCCTTCCAGGTTGATCTGGGTACGTCCATCTGCATCGAATGATAACTCTTTTCCATCTGATAGTGCAACTATAAAGGAAAAGTAAGGAAATTAATGTGTAAAGAGAGATTGCGTTCGAGTTAAATGACTCAGTTGACTAGTAAAAACAAATATAGGTGTAAAGAGAATACTATAGTTATCTTATAGATAGATACTGTACTTGTGCTACTAAATAAAACAACAAAGTATAAAAGAAACGATAATAACAGTTATTAAAAAACCAGCTTTATGTAACAGTTTAATTTCTAAGTGGATAGATAGGGTGGCACTGTTTATTTTAGTGCGTTTGATTGAGATAGGTTCATATTTCTTCCGTGAATGAGATGGGTTCATCTTTCTCCCAATAGTCCTTAATTCTACCTTTCTCTCTTATGCAGTATTACCAGAAAACCAGAAGGACCATTGATGATTTTAGTCTGAAACCTTTTAGAAAAATTAATCTTGGTTAAAAAAATACAAGCTCACGTGAGACATTTTGGTATACCACAGATACCAAAATGTCCCTTAATAAATATTTACAAACTCCAAATAAAAATTAAAGTATTCCTTTTCTACAAAGATATAAACGTTATACTTAATATTTAATAAGTGTTATCTACACATAAAAAAAATTTAAAATATTCTACCGATGTGCAAATTCAGCATGTTATTAGTACAACTTGTGCATAACTATTTATCAGTTAATGTTGTTTAGATAATTCGTATACGTATTAAGTTATTAATGAGTAATAAAAAAGATTATCATTCACAGTCAGATAAAGAATAGACATCACGTCGCCGTTTTTAGAGGACGCTCTACCATTAATATTCTCTACATTATTTCATTCATCTTTAATCAGCTGAGAGGGTTCGGTGAACATATAGGTACGTACTTACATAATAACATTTATGGGTACGAAGTATATCTATGAAAATGTGTATTTATATATAGTTTTCCGATGAAGTAGTTATTAATATTAAACTATTTATGAAACTATTTTTATTAATATGCTTTATAACCATCCCAAATTACAAATTTCTTTATCAATTTGTTGTTGAGAAAAGTGACCGTGATAGATAGACAGACCGACACAGTGATACTTATATAAGGGTTCCTTTTTCCTCAGGGCGCTAGAAAATGCCTAAATATGCCAAAATGTATCTAAGCTAATATGTAATGTTCTGAGATGATCATAGTCATTGTTCTCAAAACATACAGCACTTTTATAATAAAACAGACCTAACTTAAGAAAAGGAAAACTGAGTTCATGTTATGAAATGACCTAAGAAAATATTTTCAGAAGCGTATATCATATTTCAGAAATTATGAAATCGTAGTAAATATAAAATAAATATGTACCGACTTTAACCTTTCTTTCCCAAACAATGATTAATTATTTTTGAGATGTATTTAAAAAAATTAAGCAGCAAATATTTATTTTCTCCTGGTTTGTTACCAAATATTTTACAAAAATTAATATATTTGCAGAACAGGTGCAACATACGATTCTAATTCGGTATGGACGAAACTAAGCGTGGTTTCGAAAATTGTCTGAATCAAATATTTCTATTATAAAAAATTTACGTGTTGGTAAAAATAGGTATATTGAGATCCTACCTACTCATACTAACTCTCGAGATTCTATGGAACTATGGCTCCATAGAATCTCGCAGGTTTATACATAATATTTTTGAAGTCTATTAGTTCTATTATTATTATTTTTGAAGTTATAGTAATTATTCAGGCGCGTTATAAAAAAATCATGAGAGTGAAATTTTACGATGGGCGCGCACGATGCAACAAAAATCCACAATATGAAGTTGCTCACTAAATATATGTATATTTACATACGTGTAGTGACTGATGCTATAATCATTATGGTTATTGAGGTATTTGTAAATACATCAAGTGTTTTATATTCATACAAATCTTACTTATACCTGTGCTTTTAAACAATATTTTTAGTAATTAAATTTTAATATTTGTCCATACAATAAAAAGAACATTTATTTATTGTAAAAATTCGAGATAGAAATAATGCATAGATTAATAGAATAAAAAGCTTATAAGCTTTTTAGAATATATTTTAGGTGTTTTTCTCTAAGTGAGGTTAAGTTTCGCTATATATTTATTTGCATTATAAATTATAAATTATTTTGAAATGTAATTATTTTATTGAATTTAGATTTTACCAACCGTATTTATAGTCACACTCCAATACTTTTATTATTTTATTGCGTGCTAAATAAAGTTGTTCTTGACGTAATAACGTCAAAGAGGTATAATTTATAACGCACGTACATAAGTACACGCACAATTTTTTTTATTTGCATTTATTAAATTTAGTAACACAAATTTTTTTATAAACTTCTTTATAAAACGAAAATCTGGCTGTGTCCAAAATACGGTAACGCTTCGTCACATTTAAAAAACATAGATTTGTCACGTAGTTTCCAAGATTTCAACATTGACAGCTTTATTTTGAGAGCAATCAAAATCATTTCCATAGAAGTTCTTATCCTAAACTAATTTCATCAATTTTCTTATTAAATTAAGTTTTAAAATATTTCAGCATTAATATGTTAGATAATTTTATTGTCAATAGTATTTCCTATTCCTATTTGCGAAGATACCTGAACCTTTTTTAAACTTTATAAATATTATATTGTGTATATTTAAGATATCCACTCCAAAAATGTAATAAGTATAGTCAAATTACAGAGGATATGAAACTATAAAGATGGGGGAATGTGACCATAATGTAATAGTTCTTAATATTATAATAACTATGTATCATCAAAATGCAATGGTTATAAGTCGACTTTATATGTAGCTATTTGATACTTTACACATTCAACTATTCATAGAATTGTTTTGCATAACAAACGTAGAACTAAAGCAAAGTTGCAGAAAAAAATTAAAATACTTTAAGATACATGGCACTGATATCCAAAACATTGTATGACCTGCAAATTACTTAATTATTATTAATTAACTGACTACTCTACTGATAGTACTGGACTGTCTATTCGTCAAATGGACAAAGAGCCCAAAATTACTCACGCCACAACAGAGATAAATTTAATATTTTACACGTCGTTATAAACAGAACACATTATTTAAGTATAAATTCCTTTAATGTTGTCGTATATATCTATATGATTAATAGATGGGTTAATAATTTTTAACCACGAGTTGACATTTTACTAGAAAGGTTGGCGAAAGTTTTAGAATATTTTGTTATTAGAATTAAATAGATCGTGCTCAGTAAATAGTAAATAGAAGTGTGCTCAGTAAGTGATATTGCTAAACCTTCAAATGTTTTACATCAAAGAAGTTAAATTGAAATCGACATCTTGTACAGACTATTCCATTTTATGAGTACTACCTGGATCAAGATACGAAGACCGCTACAAATGTTAAATGCCCAATGGATGAGTCAGCAGTATCCCATGGGACGGTAAAATTTAATTAAGAAAGTTCGAGAACGAGAGCTAGGATCTTGAAGATAAATCCCGTTCCAGGCGCCCTACTCAACTATATGTACAACGACTGCTCTAATGAAATTACTAAAAACTAAAGGTTCAGGACTCTCTACTTATCAATTGGATGAAGAGTTCAATATCAGTCACGCCACAGTAGAGATCCATTTAATAAATTAGAAAAAGTTTAAAAATTCGATGCTTGAGTATCCCTTAATAACAAGTGAGTTTAAGACTATGAATCCCGTTCCAGACGCCCTAATTAGCCACATGTACAACTATTATGACACTTAACTGACTATTCTACTGATACTACTTTATAATTTATAAACATTTTCAAAATACGATGCTTGAGTATCCCTCAAATACAATTAAGTTCAAGAAAACGAATCTCGTTCCAGACGCCCTACTCATATAGGTGTACAATGCTTATGAGACCTAACTGACTACTCTACTGATACTACTAGACTGCCTACTCGTCAATTGGACGAAGAGAGGCATTTACATAAATAAGAAAAAGTTTAAAAATACGATTCTTGGGGGATACTCAAGAACAAGTAAGTTCAAGAAGACGAATCTCATTCTAAACACCTATTCATACAGGTGTACAACTATTATGACACTTAATTGACTACTTTACTGATACTACTAGACTGTCTACTCATCAATTGGACGAAGAGAGGCATTTATATAAATAAGAAAAAGTTTAAAAATACGATTCTTGGGGGATACTCAAGAACAAGTAAGTTCAAGAAGACGAATCGCATTCTAAACACCCTATTCATATAGGTGTACAACTATTATGACACTTAATTTACTACTTTACTAATGCTACTAGACTGTCTACTCATCAATTGGATGAAGAAACGCATTTGCATAAATAAGAAAAGGTAAAAATACGATGCTTGGGTATCCCCCAGGAAGAAGTCAGGATATAAACTTAGTAACCAACCCAATGTAATGAAATAAAGACAAGAAATCTTTTTTGTAAAGATTTCTCCTCCCCTATATCATAATTGGCGGTATCATTACTCTAAAAGCATGAATTTGATGTGGAAAATGAATATTGATTACAGTAGGGCTCGAACAGGTCACCGAACGTCATTAACAATCATCCAATTACGACCGTGTCCATTTATCTTGTGTTTTCCATTTTGTTATCAGCAGTTCGTAAGTTTACGGTGAAGTAAAATATCCACATTACGAGTCACGTGCGTCTTATAAATAAATGTTTAACTAAATTCTTTTACAATATAATTATTTCATAAAATTAATTAAAGGATAATTGTTTCCGAATTCTCTGTTAATATCTCTCATCATTTAATAATTTTATTAAATAATTGAAAATTTTAAAGTCGTATCAATGAAAAATTACACATTTTTCTAGACATTTATGTGTTCTCGATATTTCTAATTTTTCACGCGACTTCTCATGTATGGTCTCTATAATTTACTTTATTTACACTAATTTCTGATAACCCATTTATTTTCCAATGTGTTGTTAAATATTTTATATTATTTTTCTTATAATGAACATGGTAAACAGCTTAATTATCGACGTGTAAGTTAATTCAAATTTCAGTTAGTGATCAATTTATTTTATGGCGTGTATATAACAATTGTTGATTTCATGTGTTTCCAAAATTGACTCTGTTACAAAAAAAATTACTCTAGCATTGGAAAACTTAGTCTTATATGTACAAATACCAATTTCTATTCCGTACCGAAGACAAAACGTAATATTTATGGAATAAACTCGGTGTTTGTTCATTTGGTTCTTCTATCCTTCATCATGTTTGCTCAGTATCCATACTATATAGAGCTGAATTTTGACTTAGTTATATTAATTAAAAAACCCAAACGTAGAAGTATAAAAACTAAATTCATAATATCAAATATAACTTTAGAGAGGGTCGTGGTATAGTATTAAACGAAAAATGGTAAAATGAAAAAGTTAAATTGGCGTAGGTAATATCTTTCTTTTTAAATATAAATATTAACGCGATTCACTCCAATAACAGTATTTATGAGGTAAATAACCTGCCTATTCATTAAAAAAATTTGTTACGGAAGTGCTATAATATATTTAAGATGGTACATAAATTCGATGTTATAAGATGGCACAAGGTTCAATAGTGATATCAATACCAAAATTACAATGTCTCTGGTAACCTTATAATCTTTTATTTTCCTAACTTCCTTTATCAAAAACACTAATGAAATTTTAAAACCTGCATAACACTACTTGCGAAGTTGACCAAAGTTAGGCAAAGACAATAGTGTAGAGAGGTACTTCGATTCGTTTTGTGCAACCTCGCCTCGCCTCGTGCAGTCCTCGTACGTGCGTAGTGCGGGAGACTCACGGCGACTGAACTCCTCGCTAGGTTGCATGAGTGTGAAGTCACGTATTTCAGATAACTTCGCGAGTAGTGTAGAGGGCGTTTAAGAATGTCTACAAATCTCAAAGTTTTGCTGTAAATAAAGTCATAAATCTTCTTCTCAGCTATGTGAATGCATTCTTTGCAGCTTGAGAAGATTATAGTTTCAGAAAGTAAAAATATGATTGTAACCATTGATCAAGAAATATTTCGAAAACTTTTGCATTACTGTTACTATTTTTTCCGCGATAAATATATTTTGATTAACGAGAATAAAATGATACTACTAGAGCAATGCGGACAATCCTGTTCCCATTATGTGCGAATACATTAGTGCACATGTGAATAAACCATATTTACCTAAATGTGTTATTTCTGTAATTTTTTTAAAATTTCTGACCATATATTCTAAAAACGGAAACAATACCGCGTCGAAGATCGTGTCGTTTGCATTAACTGTCTTCTACGGTAAAATAGAAAAGGTTCTCCGGTTTACAAAAAACAAAGTTGTGGTATGAATGCGAAATGCTCCATGGGTTTATGAAATTTTGAATGTTCTGGTTGTGACGATACTAAATATTATATAGGTGAAAGACTACGTACATATGTTTGATTTGTTTAGAATGTTATATTTTGATTAATATTTTATGATTTCGATTAGAGTACTGTTTTTACGGATTATTGCATACTGATTGTCGTGGAATTGAAATAAATTGCTTTAAATAAAAATATAAATATTTAAAAAAATTTTTGTAAAATCAATTCTGAATTATAGTCCGAAAAAATTGCGATAAATAAGATAAATGGTGTATATTCATTTGAATTTTTGTATCTTTTAGTGAACTCTAATATCTCACACTTGGGTTTTTACCCTTATATCTATGCACAATAAAGCTCCATATCATTTTAGAGATTATGCAATTTCTCATAGTTCCAAACATGGATGTTTGAAATAATAATTAAAAAAAATAAAAAATAAGGCAAAAAATAAACATAATTACTTACAGCAATCCATTTCGTCCTCGGCTTGCGGACAATCCCCCTTACCGTCGCAAACTAATTCAAGAGGTAAACAAATCTTGCTGGATCGACATAGGAAATGTCCATCAGAACAAAACTCTGAAAATGAATACGATTAGTGTTCATTATCACAATAACGAGACTCCATCGGGAAAACCCGAATAAGGGCTAATTTCTTAATGAAGGTTACTAACGATGATTTATTACGTGCCATTTTCTGATAAGGGTAACTAACTCTGAAGGGGTAAAATCGCTCCCATTAGTACTTTGCCTATAAGTTTGTTTTAGTTAGTAGTGACCGTTTAGTGCTATGATTTTTTAAGTGTGTGATTACGCGCAATGCTGGCAATAAATAGGAATGATGAAAAATTCACATGTAAAACTGAGATTTGATGAAGACACAATTTTATCTTTCTTTCTTTTACCAAGTAAAAATAACTCAATGCAATATTCAAAAGCATTACCACATTTTTGTTCATCTGATCCATCGGGGCAATCTATGAAACCATCGCAATATAAATTAGGATTGGATGATGTTATATAATCCAAGCAGCTGCAACTTAATTCATCAGTAGTATCTTCACACTCAATAATATGGTTGCATCTAGATGTATATGGAATTGTTTGAGGTATTCTGGAAAAAAATGATACTTTAAATACCCAGTTTTATGGATTAATTCTTATGTTTCATAGGTCAGCAATAAAAATATCACAATCAAGGGTATTATATAATTATTACTTAATTAAGTCTTGAAATCAATGATATGTATATTAGATGTACTATATCAAATCATGTACTTGATTATCTCTATTATCTTGAGTATCTCTATTAGCCTATAGAATTTGAAAAGTTTAATATCAAATCATTATATAAAGTAAATAGAAATAAGAAAGTAACCAAACAAGATGATATAACGAGAATATTTGTGTAATATTGGTGAATAAAGTAATTATGTCATCATTTTAATTAATTTGATTAAAATGAGCATTGAAAATCATCCGGATAAAGAGAAGTTATTTTACCTTTTACATTGAAAATGAGTGGGCTTCGCAGCAGGTAATTTTCGACTAGCAGGCAGGAAATTCCGCTTTTCTATTTTAGATACCGTAATCGAAGTTTTGGAATCAATGTTCTTACTTTCTATTTTATCTAAAGCTTTCGTTTTATTATTCTCCGTAATTACTTTATTTACCGATTTAGGGGTTGTGACAATGCTACTTGGTATTACACGGTCCGTCGTACTTGACGGCAGAAAACTGTTTGTAGAACTTTGTCTCTGAGTGGTAACAGACATTGTTGTACTATGCTCAAGATTTGTAATAGTCTTATTAATTGATGTATCTGAATTATTAACATTATCATTTCCTAATATTGGAGATTTTGGCATATGGTTGTCAAAATTTGGAAACGTAACAGAAGACTCCGTCGATGTAAATTTTGAAAAAGTTTTATGTGGAATAGTCGTATGAGGTACATTATTTAAAGTTGTGGCTTGACTGGTGTGGTTTGATTTGGTGGCGTGACTTTCTGTATCAAGGTCTTGCCCTACGATATTTGTTTCCTTCAACTCCGTATTCTTTGTAATGCTCGCCGAAGAGGCGAAGTCATCATCAGATACGACTGCCACTATTTTATGTTTCAAATCATCAAGCTTGCTTATGAAATCTGAATCGTCTTCACTATCTTCCCTTAGCTCCTCGTTATCTTCTTCGGCTAATTGTAATTTATTTATAGGATCATCCGTTATTATTTCATCAAGGAATGACTCTTTACTTTTATTTTCATCAAAAAGTGATTCTTTACTTTCAGAGGAATGTGTTTTAACTACTGACATGGGAGTTGTAGTTTGTACTTTGTACATTGTAGTCGGAGAAGGACTTACAACTGTAGTTTTTTTTGAAGTCGGTGGGACTTGTATTTTACTCGTTTCCTTTTTCGAAGGTTCGTCAATTTTATTTACTTTTGGAGTCAATGTTGTCACTTTTTCTGGTAAATTTGTGACGTCGGGTGCCTTGGTTTGAGCAAGAAGCCATTTAATTTCGGAAAATGTATCCTCCCTTGCAGAACTATCACAATGGTCTTCATCATCTCCTCCCAAACAATCAACCACTTTATCACAAAAACGTTTCTTTGGAATACACTTGGCTATTCCCGTAGAACACATATAACCGGGACACTCCTGTTTTGGTTGTTGCGGTGGTAAAACATCATTCGCTGAAAATATATAAGCCATTAGTAACACGTTTTACTGAATAATCCTTGTGAATTATTAATTTTTCAAAAAGGTATTAATTTACCTTCTTTTTGTACGGAAGAAAATGGTAATAGATTGTATTAAAAAAATTATACTTACTTATAACGTTATTAATCCAATCAATATAAAGGCTGACTCGAGTATAAACACCAGATTCATTTTTACGAGCGCACCCTTCTCCGTGACTTACGATACCAGCTATGTACCATTGGTGAGGATTCATAGGATTTCGACATAGCAATGGCCCTCCACTGTCACCCTAAAATAAACTTATTTCTCTGTCATATATTAAATCACTTGTGTTTACAACGACTTCAATTCTGTCTATTATTAAATATATCTATTATTAACTCTATTATTAAATCTGGTAACATTATGAGAAAATAGAAAATGTAATTTTATATTTTCACACCAGAAAATCTGTACGCATTTATAGCTGATGTCAAAAATTCTAAAAAAATTAAATTCCTTCTTCCATTAATAATGACTTGCTAAGTCTTGATATTTGTTAATTGTGGCTTCAAAATTTAATATTTAAATAGAAATAATAAATTATTACTTGACATGTATCTTTTCCGCCTTCTAAATAACCTGCACAAATTTCCTTTCCCTCTATGTCTTCAGGATGAATACATTTTGGTAAAATAGGTACTTCAACCTCTCTCATGTGATCAGCTGTAAAAAAACAAAAAAATATAATATATCATTTTAATTTTAAATTTTGACATACGGCATAAAAGTTATTAATAATAAAAATACTTGTTGTTTAATTTAGGTGTTTAGCTAATTTGTAACTGTCAAAGAGAATACTTGATTAGTAATCATTTAGAAAGCTTAGTATAGTTAGTTTAGAACTGTTAAATAAACTATCAACTTTAATAAATTGTTTTTAAACCCAAAAGTTTGATTAAAATCGTTAAAATCACCCATTGATTATGGGTGATTTTAATACCTGCCTATAAAAGCATAACACCAGAAGCGGAAAGCTTTGTGACATTGTCAAGGCTGGTAACCTCCTGGCATTGAAAAGGCTGGTAATCCTTTGCTACATTTCATGCTGATAATAGTCAATCCCTTCTCGACCTCATCCTAGTAACCTGTCCTAAAAGTGTATCCTTCTACGGCCAACTTCCCGGTCTTTCCCACCATACTCTCCTTCATATTTCCTAGAAATTAAGTAGCCCTAAGGCCTTTTCAAAGAGCATCGTTCTCCGTGACCTTAATCGTATTGACCTACCATCTTTTCTTGAGGATGCCAGATCCATTAACTGGGATGCAATTGCGATCAATCACTCGGTTGATGAAAAACTCACTGTTTTCAATAGTTATATCACTAAACTGCTCGATAAACATGCTCCCCTAAAACTCGTCAAAATTAAGCGGAGAACTGCTCCTTAGCTAAACGATTCCATTAGTAAAATGATGGCCAAACGTGATCACGCTAAAGCTAAATATAGGACTGATTCCAACTCAAATCGCTGGGAGAATTTTAGAGTGCTTAGAAATAAATGTTTGGAAATGTGCCGAAATGCCAAAAAACACTATATTTCTGCATCATTACATGATTGTACTCCTAATAATATTTAGAAGTATTTGGGTACTCTAGGCATTGGAAAATCTTCTACCAGTTCGGAGAGCTGGCAATTGGATATCGACCAATTAAATTCACATTTTTCTATGTCACCAACGGTACTTAATCCAGCTGTTAAGTCTACAACTATGAACGGTATCTCGTCTTCATCCGTTTTTAGTGAACATAAATTTATGCTAAGGGACACCTGTGAGTCGGAAGTTAGAGCTAATCTTCTTGCGATAAAATCGAAATTCATGGGAATTGATGGCTTAAATATTAGTCTTCTTAAACCAATAATAGATATCGTGGCTCCGGTTATCGCTGATATTTTTAATACCTCTTTGACAATTGCTGTCTTCCCTTTGGAATGGAAAAAAGCCTATATTGTAAAAAAAAATTTTATTACCTACGCAACCCAAGGATTTTCGGCTCATATCCATCCTACCACTTCTATCCAAAGTCTTGGAACGTATCGTTCATGGTCAACTCGTTACTTTCTTCAATGCTCATAAGTATCTAAATTCACTTCAATCTGGCTTTAAAGCTGGCCACAGTACCTCAACTGCCCTTGTTAAAGTTACTGATGATATACGCTTGGCTATGGATAATGCACAAGTTACTGCCCTTGTGCTTCTTAATTTCAGCAGTGCTTTCAACCCTGTTGACTTCGATATTCTTCTTGCCCGCTTGAAATATCTTAATATATCCCAACATTCACTTGACTGGTTTAGTTCATATCTTCATGGACGCAGGCAATGTCTTAAGTTGTTAGATACGCATTCTGAGTGGACTAACCTTACAGCTGGTGGAGTTCTATCTCCTCTCCTCTTCTCAGTATTTATTGATGATGTTGTTAAAAATATTTCTAGCAATTATCATCTCTATGCTGATGACCTACAAATCTATGCGCTCGAATCTCCATTCCTTAACAGATTCCTTATCAGCATCCTTAATCGAGATCTCGTTTCAATTGGTCAGTGGGCTTATGAAATGGGTCTTTTGGTTAACCATTATTTGTAGTCAAAGACTGACTTGTAAAGTAAACCTACCTAGTTTACCGAAATTAGTGCTAAATACTATAATAATACCATACACGTCAACTGTTAAAAATCTGGGTCAACTGATCGATCAAAATCTTAGTTGGCGGCCTCAAGTAAATGATGTTAGTCGTCGTGTTTTCAACAGGATACACTATTTGAAACGTCTTCAAAATTGTCTATTGACTAAAACGAAAATCTACCTTTGTCAAACACTTTTATTAATTGATTATGGAGATGTGTGCTATACTGATCTTAATGAAGAATATTTGTGCAAGTTGGAACGTCTTCAAAATTTATGCATATATCTTCTCGCCTCAGAAAATATGATAATATTTATGAATACAGGTAACCTCTCAAATGGCTGAAGATCCGTGATCGACGCTAACTTCACATACTTACACTTCTTTTTAATATATTAAAAAATCCTCATAACCCAAATTATCTTAGTGGCAAATTTAAAGATTTGTCTGCTCACGGCCTTGGGCTACGATCTGAAAGTTCATTCACCCTACTTATTCCTAAACTTACCTCTACCACTTACGAAAAATCCTTCACAGTCCAAGTAGTAAAAATTTGGAATCACCTGGATCCTGACATCAAGAAAAACTCTAAATATTTTCAAAGATCGAGTGAAAAAGTCCTGCCTCTCCTGAAACCTTTTCCTTTGTGTCCTTGTCCTGTCTTTCCCATCCCAAATCATGTCGTTAGTCTTTTTTTTACTTTACTTTTCTATTTTTTAAAATTTTTTTTCATCTAATGTGCTTTAAAGAATTTTCGTTGTAAAATCTCTTACGGTTTACCAACTAAATTTCAATACAAATTGTTATGGTTAACTTGAAGAGATTGCTCATATAGCAATAAGTCCGCTATATGTACTATACATAAAAGTTAATAAATAAAAAAAAATAAAAGTATAGAATGACACTTACTCTGTTGTCATCATATTAAAAGTGTAAATTTATAACTCACGATCAGGTCCATGTTCAACAATGGCACCCCAGCCTACAGCGGTGCAGTAAGTTCCCGGCGGTGGACCCCAAAACCAATCATCGCCAGCGCTAGATGGACTCGGCAAACATATTGGCCGCACCCATCGGTTATATTGCAATGGGTTTTCTAATCGCAGTAACGACAAGTCGTTCTTCATATCGCTACGGTGGTACAACTTATTTATTAAAATGTGGCTTACTTTTATATTTTGTTCTTGGGGGGAAAACGAAAATCGCCTCAACATTCCCACCTGAATTTCATAATAGTGTTCCCAAAACCTGAAAAACGATAAGGAAAATGTAATGAAAAATAATTTACGAATAAAGAAACGCTTATATGGTATTAAATGTTAGACATTTAAACATATTTTACATAAAATGTATAAAATTTACGCATTTAAACATATACAATTTATTTAAACATATTAAAACATATTAAATTTATAAAAATTTACAAACTTAAACATATTAGACATAAAATGTACAAAAGTATTAAATTTAATCCTAAAAAATTATGGAATATGATATGAGACACAAAAATTCTGCAAATTCAGCAAATAATATTACCGACAATACGACGGGATACTGTGACAGTAAATAACTGACTTTTTGGCGCGTATAGCTAAAATTTACATTTCGCACGCGTAGAAAATTTTCTAGCCTACGCTCTCTTCATAATAGAAATCCACTCAAAAATATGGGATAGTTAGCGTTAGACCACTCAGACATTCTGAGTTCAAGCACGCCATTACTATGAACAAACTGCTCACATTTCGAAGACTCTGCCATTTTAACAAATTAGTTAAAGATCGAAGAATATTTTATCGAACCGTGTATATTGTGTACCAGTGTCATTGTATTCCGTGAACTAGCGAACGCATTCTGTAAGCTGTTAAATGAACTTTTATTCACAATTAAATTAAACTACGTGATGTAGTATTTTTTCTACTTTTTTTAAATTTCTTTAACCGCGACCTAGGTTTCGTTGTATTACAACATCTTCAGGTGGGATATTAGCAAAGATTAACTCTTAGGAACAACCAACAGCATTTATATGTTACAAACACAATAGTGGAAGACTGCTTTGTGTGGATTTTTCTATTGTTTATGTTAGTGAGTTTATTGCAGGAGTGCAGAGTAGGTTTTATTATATTACCGAGAGTTATACAATATACCAGTTTTTAGTGAGGGTAATAAATTCAATTGTTGTTATTATGTGAGGTTATACAATGCAAACTTTACGGTGTATGTAATAAAATTAAATGGAAGTTATTATCGGTAATATATTTATGCAAAAGCAAGGGTATTTGAACGTAAGGACAAGGTAATACTCTAATTCTACATATCTCCGGTTTTGTGTATTCATATATTTATTTATTTATTTCTTTTAATTTTTTTTTGCTTTTATTATATATACTTATATTTATATTTGTATTAGTGCTGGAACAATTTCCAGGATACTGTAGTATCAATGTTGTATATTTATATTATATCTAGAAGATATTAAGAATGGGTAATGATATTATATTTAGTTGTTCATTTAATATATTGCCGACTTATTATAACTTTTAGCCGAGTTATTTATGAATCATTTAGAAACCAGCCTCTTAAACAGTAAATTAGCGACCAATATATTATACTATTATAGATACGTTGACGACATCCTTATATGCTGGAAAGGTACAGCGACAGTTAGACCAGTTTGTTAACTTTGCTAACTCCCTACACAATAATATCAAATTCACTTTAGAAGTAGAGTCCGATAATAAACTTAATTTTTTAGATATAACAATGGAACGCAAAAATAATAGACATAAATTTAGTATATTTAGAAAAGACACATTTACAGACTCCATAATTAATGGTCAATCTCAACACCCGAATGAAACAATGAATTTCTACAAAATTAACGCTAAATATATTCAATATTTGAACTTTTATTATAATTTTGAAATATATAATTGAAAAAATTTACGACTATTACCTAAGTAATTTGGCTGAACACTCTGGCTGAACACTGTCACTTTAAAAGAATGTTACTAACGTAGGTCACATATATTAATGATTTATATACACTTCAATTTAATAAAACATAGTCATAAACATACTGTTTGGAGAATAACTATAAATAATAGCACTCACAGTAGCGTAAATATTCTACATGTTTTTCTTCGTTCATAAATTGGGACGAAAAAAGTACTTAATATAAACTATTGCATGGAAGACTTTGTACATATTTAAAAAAATAGATATTTATTTGACACATTGGAACATTGCTGTAAATAACTCTATTATATCGCACCTTAAGAATGAAACAGACCTAACTTAAAAAATTAGAAACCGAATTACAGGAATTAAAATGCCAAAAAGCATTCTCCGTTTCCTGTATATTGTAAAAAATGAGTAGTAAATACGTAAGGTCTCATTCTCTTATACTATTTATATTTTACATTAATAATTTAGGATGAACGCAAAATGTTAAATCTTTAAACGCCATTTTTCAAATTTATTACTTTTGAATTGAAAATTTAAATTCTGAAGGTACCACATGTACCTAGTATAACTTGAAGAGTTGCCGCAAGAGTTACTTTTTATCCACTGATAAAAGCACAAAAATTCCTATAATATAAATTATATATATAAATGTAATTATATATATATATATATATATATAAATATATATATATATATATATATATATATATATATATATATATATATATATATATATATATATATATATCATCGTCAGGACAGAAACGAAACTTGAACTCGATATGTGTCTATAGGCTAGTTGAGTGGTAAATTCATTGTATCTCATATTATATTCCATGTTTAATTCATTTTATTTTATTTATTTAATAAGGAAAAAATACATATACGAGTTACTAGAAATATCTAAACAATAAATGATACACAAGCTTATATTCTGATACTTCCAATAAAAAAAAAACAAAAAATAAATAAAAAATCTTAAAACTATTTAAGATATGAAATAAAATATTTTTGATAATAGGATATGTAATTAGTTAATCATATAAAATTTAAGGTTACGGGATAAAATATAATTTGCTATAAATATAATAATTATAATATTCGTTTACCCGTCGTGCATACATAATATGAAGTTAATTCATCAATACACGCCTCTCCTGAACTGAATGTGTGAATTTGGAAGAATGTTGAGATACCTATCCATATTTTTAAGATGTAAGTTTAGGTGTCCGGATTTTTATCTGACTCAGTAAAGCTTAATGTGGCTGATGTTATAGAGAACCATTAGCTATAGAAATAAACGCCTACGACCGAGGGTTTCACACTTACATTTATGGACCAAGGCATTGTAAGCTAGTTTAGAACTAAATATTTATAAAAGCATTATTAATGTACAGCTTTTATAAAAGCTGTACAGTTAATAATGCTTTTTTATATGCTCTCAAAACTATAAGAATAGAGTATAGTGGATTCCAGATATCCATGGCATATTCGAGTTGCGATCTTGCAAGAGCATTGTGTGAAATAAAATGTGTTTTAACGTTTTTGAAAACCTTAATTGTCCTTGATAGATTTTAACCTTCACATTTTGCAACCCATGACTTGGATTGAATCCCATCAATGTGAAGGTTAAAATTTAGTCTTTTGTGGAGTATAGCATCAAGTAACATATATTACTGACAAAACTATTTCATTCAATAAAAAAATTAAAAACAGTCATTTAGTATCACATTTATGTTCATACTTATCGACGCAATGGGCAGCTGATAATATCCATAACTTGGATATAATACTTCCTCCACAATGAAATATTCCATTTTTATACATTGCTATTAACCACGGCCAAGCAGCTGGCTCGCTCGCCTTACCGCCCACCACCCTCTCTCCCGCTCGCTGAACCCTACTCTTGTCCGCAATTTTATTGCTGGTTGGATTGGCCCGTACTGATGTAGATTCATGTCTGATACCGACGTCATTAACTGGAGTATATGCTATTATATATTCGTTCTCATCATCGTATTCTGCTATAGCATTAAGGTTTTGCTGCTGTAAATGTCTGTCACTGTTAAAATTAGGAATTTCCTTATCTCTATGCTCATATTGCTCCATCTCTGGCGCCTGTCGTCTAAATCTTCCTTCGGTTTTCTGTAATGTATTTAAGTTTTCAATGTGTTGTTCTTCAAATTTTTCATAATGATTTTAATCAAACTATATCAGTATATAAGTAAAATGGCATTCAATATTAGTATAAATACGCAGTGTATTTAAAATACTGTCCTTAAAAAAACACTGCCCTTAGAAAAAAATTAACAAATGGTGATATTTTAAAATTTTTACAATTTACAAAAGGCGTTCAATAATTTTTCAATATCGACATGACTAAAGATGAAGATAAATTTATTGTGTAATTAGTTTATAACATTCATTGAGGAAGTAAAAACAAATACAAAAATCACAGAAGACAAATACAAAAATCAAATAGTTCTCGTCATAATTTATCTTGTAGTCCTGACTAACAAGTGAAATAAGGAGTGAATTGACAATGTTGACCAAAATCAAACATGACGCTGTGTTGAAAATTTAATATGACGCATGACATGTAAATTACTCACTACGCAAGGAAGAAGTCAAAAATACCATTCGAAAGAGATTGATATGATGGTGATTAATAATGACCGTTTTAGGTTCTATGATGATATAGATGGCTATTATGAAAATTCTACTTCGTCATTATCGACAGTTCAAAACTGATCTTTTCAGGTAAGCGAACACCGAAGATGACTTTCGTCCAGGCCGGACCAATACGCAAGAAAAATGTTAAAAAAAGATGACTAAAATTTGTCGGTAAAATATACACTATTCTTAATAACCTTGAAAATCAAGTTCAAGATGGGTTCCGCGAATGCTCCCGACGATTCAAAAACAAGCGCGCGTTGACTCTTCAAGTGCTTTCGATCGAATTGCAAAGTTTTTATAAATTGTAATGGTCGTGTAGTGATGAAACATAGGTTTACTATCATGATTCTCAGAGTAGAAAGGTATCGAAGCAGTTGCACAAAACGGAAAGAAATCCTCCTAAGGAATTAGATCCGTCGACGAAATCATGGCCTTCACTTTGTGGGCCTCTAAAGAGATTTTACGAATATAATATATAACGTAAGATGAAACCGCCACTAAGCCATCCTATGCCGCCAAACTGAATCATTTAAGAGAAGCGATTAGGGAGAATGTTGCGAGAAAAGTCAACAAAGGCGGATTGCGTCGTCGAGACAACGCCCACGTGTATATATCGCAAGTTTTCAGGGCTATTGTACTGAAAAAAACACTAATCATCCACCATATCAGCTTTAGCTTGACCCCTAGTGACCATTATCTCTTTCTAAACGTGAAGGAAAATAGTCGTGGAAAGCAATTTTACGACGATGAAGAATTAAAGTCGGGAATAGATGTCCACTTTTCGAACTATATGGAATTTTTTCAAGGTAATAAGGAAATCTTTGTTCAATCTAATAAATATTTCAATTTTAAGGCTTGGCTTGTACCTTTTTCAGCTTGTACCGAGAACTTATTGAGCGCCCTTCGTAGATAACTTTCATATATAATAGAAGCGTATAAAAATGTATATTATATACCTCTTTAATGGCTTGCATCATTGTTTTCACTCGAGTTCCGCACAGTAAATCGTGGCACGTCACGTACATCGCCGAGTTATTATAACAATCGGGCGATAAATGTATGAAATTTTCGGGCATGTGATTAATAAAATTCATTCCTAATTTTTGCGAAAATTTCGTTAATTGAATGAAGGGCGACCTGAAATATGTATGCTGTTAAATTTACATCACATTCTTGGTTTCGAGTAAAGGCAATAAATAAAACTCACTAGATAGATACTTACCTCATCAAAACACCGGTTTCACCGAGGCACACTTCTTGGGCCCAACGATAGGGATTCTCACATACGGGGAACCATCTACCCATGTAATTTCGAAGTAGATAACCTTCTGTATGTGATACAGAGAACAGCTGAAAAAAATATTATTTCCATCAAATTGAAGCACGAATTTCGTGTTGTAATATCTAAGTCGTTCAAGTTTAAGACTTTCAGCATGTTCCTAATTATTTCTTGATGTATTTCACGACAAATACTGAAATAGCTAAATAAAAAATGTTACATAAGTAGCATTATATCTAAATTTAACATATTATTTACAGTCACGATTTCCTTCTTAACCGTCTTCCTTTTTAACCGATTTTCCTTTTTAACCGATTTTCATCATTAAATTAGATGTAATATTAATATGCTGCTTTAAACCACTTTATTTTCATACAACATAACATTGTTCGTAAATGTAAAGGAATCTAAAAACTTTCTCCCGAATAAGGAACACTGTACAACTACACATTTATATGTATATATACCGGATAGGGAAATAGTAAGAGAGAAATAATTAAATGTGAAATGTTAACAATAATATTTTCTTACCCTTAGGGATAAATCCTCGAGAAATCGTTTTTCGTATGCCTGAATTGTTTCAGCTATATACGTATATGTATGTGTGTATGAGAGAAGCAAATGGTTTGATGTAATCACGAGCTTAAGTAAATTAAAGCTTTTTTAAATTAGGATTTTACTCCTGTTCTTTCATTGGAATTTTGAACATTTCTCTATTCATAATACCTAAAAGGCTGCAAGAATTTTAGTATCCTTTTTATGTCTAGTTGCAATCCCTAAATTATTTAATTCGTAATCTTTATTTATTTGCCTTTCTCATTTCCGTTAGCGAAAGAAATTACAAAATGCATTTTACAATTCCATAGAAACTTTAGATTAGTAAGACGTGAAGTCAAATTTTAAGAATGGGTCTTTATTTTTAAATAATATAGTTTTTGCAATCTCTTAATCATTTATATTATAATCTTTACTTATTTGCTTTTCTCATTTTCGTTAGCGAAAGAAATTACAAAATGCATTTTGAAATATCCAATTTTTAAAAAAAATTAAAAAGTAATAACCAGTCAGAATTTCGTATGTAACGTAATTATTCGATTCAATAGTTGAAACGTATTCGAAAGATGTAAAAAATAACTATCGTACGTTGAAATTTTAATATTCTTTTGAGCCTGTATAAACTATGCAAAACTTAAAGAAATAAAATATGCTAACTCTGACATATTACCGCATGATTTTCTATACTAGCAGCTAACATATTGCATTCCATTTCGTCTTTTGCATTTGGACAGTCGACGATTTGATTGCATCTGTGCTCTCCAGCGATGCACGTTACTTTGCTTGATCTATCTGACCAATCATCACAGCTAAACTCATCTTCCTGACATCCTGCAAAATAAATAGATAGGTTTTAAACCTAAACATAAATTCAATAGATTACTACCACATTTGATCGGTTAAAATTATTGGATAATAATTTCCACAAGAAATAAGCAACATTATTATGTTATGGATACTCTAATCACAGAAGACTCTAATAATACTGATAATTTTTAAATAACATTTTATAGTTAAATTAATTTTCCTTTAATTAAATAAAATATTACTTCAAAGGTTTTTGTAATTGTTTCCACTTTTGAGTAATTTTTCAAAATTTCTTACGGTAAGTAATTGTTAGAGGTAACGTTGTTTATATTTTGTGTATTAACTGAAAATAAAGTCGTAATTGGGTATTTTAATTATTTATACCACATACCTCTTGTGATGATATAATAAATTTGTAATAGAGTAAAAAAACTGTTTAATAAATTTATAATTCAGCATATACGTTAGTAATATAAATCCATTTATCTAACCGAAACATCCCATTTCATCCTCTCCCAAGGGGCAATCGAAATAGCCGTCACATAACCTAGATTTATCGATCCTCAATTTACAGGTGCATTTGTTTTCATCAGATCCGTCGCTGCAATCGACTATTCCATCGCACAACTTGTCAGCGCTAACACAATTTTCTTCGTTAGCACAAGATATCTGATCCGCTTCACAATCTTTCTTCAAACCCAAAAGAGTGTGCAGGGGCTCTTGTCCTTTATCTGATCTTTGTTTTTCCCTAAAAAAACATGTATTCAGTTTTTATTATAGAGCATATGTTTTTATTGTTGTATTTACGTAAATGTGGTCATTTAAGTTATTGAGTGACAACAAAATTAACTACAATGATAGTTGAAGAAATGTAATTTTTCGTGTAGTTGTGATTACATCCTTAATAAGTGCTTGATATCTCGATCCCTATAACATGTGATCAATTTTCCCCTATATCTTTTTATTATTGTGTTTATTTACATATACTCATTTACGTTATTGAGTGACAACAAAATTAACTACAATGATAGTTGAAGAAAATATAGGTTACTTGAACAAATGAAATTTTGCTTGCAGTTGTGATTACATCCTTAATAAGTGCTTGATATCTCGATCCTTACAACATGTGATCAATTTTCCCCTATATGTTTTTATTATTGTGTTTATGTACATGTAGTCATTTAAGTTATTGAGTGACAACAAAATTAACTACAATGATAGTTGATGAAGATATAGTTTAGTTGAACAAACGCAATTTTGCTTGTAGTTGTGAGTATATCCTTAATAAGTGCTTGATATCTCGATTCATATAACATGTCATCTCTTATTTTTCCTGTTAACTTCGTCCGTTACAGACACTAAAAAAGTCACAATTGTATTATTGTAGCCGTTGTCGGAGGACTTTAATATCTTTCCATTAAAATTGTAATGCTGAACAAGGACGTTGGATGTAAGATATATTATTAAGGATTGCTTTTTATATTCCCTTCACGAGTCCATTAACTGGCTCGCCCCAAGGGAAGTTCGAAAGTTTTGTGTCGTTGAAAAGGGTCCTCGTGAAATTTCGTTATAGGTTTTTGATAAAGGTTGGAATTAATATTTCATAAGTTAATAAAGTAACAACTTTATAACGGCTCACTTGGAACCTACGCGCTTGCCAAATTAATTTGGAATGGTTTAATTTTATTTTAAATTCAGTTTTTAACGATTGGTTATTTAATTTATCCCTTGTTTTGTAGTATTTTTGTGATTATTTAACTATTGTACGTTTGATATGCTAGGCTTGAAACATAGCTTTAAAATAAACGAGCAATCATAACTCACGTCCCAAAAAAGTATTTGGAGTTGCAAAAACTGCAATTCCAAAAAAGAAAGAAAAAATAGGCATGTATATATACATATATACATATATATACATATATATATATATATATATACACACACATATATGTATTTAATATCCTTAATTTTTTAACATAAACAAAAGTAAAAAGATTTGGACAAATATCATATTAAGTTAAATATTGACTGAGTTTAATAATCAATCATTTTTTTTATAATAAATATATAAAAATCAAATGGGCATCTCAAAAGATAGACTAAAACATTAACATTTAAAATGAGTATTTATTAGCATAACAATACTATTATATAATTTTCAAATGTATAAGAAAACTTAGGAACTTCATGGTAAGTACCGTAAAGGATAAGTTATTTTAGTACAGATCATTTATCTTACATTTTCACGGCTATTAAAACCTTACATTTTTTAGTAAAGGTTTACGTGTATAATATAAAAATAAAAAAAAGCCATCAACTGTGACTTATATGTATTTTTTTCTTTATATTGTGTTTGTAACTACATATAAATGTTCCTTGGTTATTTTTGTCGAAGAAGTGTTACTCGTGTTAAATTGTTTGTATTGTTATTTATAGTAAAATAGAGAAAAATATCTAAATAAATGCTTCTATTAACGAATAATAACACGATTTTAGTTGTCCGTATCAGAATACATATAAAATATCCTTTTGTTTTCAGATCAACAAAATGAGTACAATAATCAATGTGTTACCCATATTATGACATTCCCACCAGAAACAATGTCAGAAGGTGAATTTCTCATTGTTGCTGAAATGCTTTTGTTCGTAATTATTAATTTATAATTAAAAAAAATCCTAAACTAAATGTTTAATAATAAATTTTCAAAGTTGTTAGAATTTTGTTAATTCTAAGTGAGATAGATCTATTTAAGATTTCGTAACTTTTATTAATTTTTTATTTAACTTTTCTTCTTATTATCAATAAACATATTTATATATGTTGTTAAGTATGCTGTATCCAACTGTAAATTTAAAGTGGAAATAGTGTAAACAAACTTACAATATAAAAAACGGAGGCATTACTGTGAGTAATTTTTTATCCAATAAATTTTTCATAATAAAATAATTGCGACCGACGCCTATTTTTTTAAATATATCCATTTTTATGTATATATTTCATTCATACAAAAAATCAGTGAAATTCACATTTTTACTAAACTGCACTGGTTCCAAAAGTGTGATAATATGCGTAAGTAATTATATCTTTATGAAAATATTTAACGGGGACCTTTAGAAATTTTCCATTCTACTACAACGAGCGCTGAGGTCGATTTCCTTATCCCCACTCTGTAGTCTGCGCCCAGCCAATATGTAATCACACAATTTTAGGAAGAGCTGACAGAATGAAAGGAGAAAATATTAATGAAATAAAAATTAAAGTACACTTACTGTGAATTCCTGTAATGTGTTGAAGTATCTAAATTTTGCTGTTTTTTAGCCACCGTCTCATAAGGAACATTAGTTAAAGGCTGAGTTTCGCCAAAGTTTTGTTGATTAATAAACGTACAAATCATAGGACCTGCCGTTTGGTATGCTCCATGTTGTGCATAGGGCAATCTGGAATAACATAGAATTATTTTATACTTCGAAAATAATAATAAAATATAATTAGTAGTAAAAACGTCGACTTACCTTTGAGGATAATATGGATTGTGATATGATGGCGCATAATGAGGCAAAATAAATTGTGGTGGTATATTAGGGTAATATCTGTCACCGGCTGTGTATGGATAAATATTCGGTGGTTGCGACATTATCATAGCAGGTACCACAGCTCCATAGCTAGTAAATTGATCATTAGTCCTCGGTGAAATACCTTCTGCATTGACAAGTGGTGCATCTGGTGACGTAAATGGGAACAGAAAACCTCCTGCAATGTTACTTCTTTCTGCAGATGTTTGTGGATAGAAACATACTGGATACCCACCAGTTTGTCCACTAGGGACGTAACCACTCGGAAGGCTGCTTTTTACGCTCTCCACGGGTGGTGCATGTAATTCAGCATTCGTACCTTTGCTATGTACCGGCCTGTCTTCATTACTTGCTACAATTCTAGGACGACCATGCATATCTTTATGAACATAGTCAAAGTCTCTTTGTTGATAACCATAGGGAGATCGGTGTACCGGATTTCCTCGTGGATTTTCATATAGATGACTTACCTCGTTCCTTGGCTGAATCGGTTTAGAGCGATTAATTGGCTGTGTATATTCTGGTATGACAAGATTAACATTTGAAGAAATATTATTTTTAGTTTTATGTTCTTTCTGCTTATCTTTGGGTGGTAAAACTTGTTCGTTACTTTTTTTAAATGATGGTGAAACATTTTTTGGATTTTTTACAAATAAATTACCATTTTCAAATGATATATTTTTTTCTCTTTGTTGTTGACTGGCGGGCTTGGGAACGATATTGGATTTCATTATCACGTTAATTAAGGTATTTATCTGTATTAAATGTTGCAAGGAAGTGTGACAAATTAAATTATTTACGAAGGGAATGCAGTCATCCGTATAAGAGGCCAGTAATTGGTTCCGATAATTTCTGAGCGAAGCGAGTATTGACGATATGCTGTTTTCCTTAAATTGTTTCAATTTTTCTTCTTTTAAATTATTATGACAATCTTTACAAGGTTCATGTAACAAACGCGTATTCCCTTTAATATCTTCTTTACTTATTATATTTTGTCCTCTGCGGTCGTTTGACTTTTCTGTTAGTAGCCATGATTTCAAATTCGGGTTAGGAAACTTGAACATCGTAATTAATGATTCTAACCTGGCTAAATACATGGAATAATTTTCGCAAAAGCTCTCTTCATGTTTGGTGCAGTTGATTTTATAAATGTGCAACAGTTTATCTCTCTCTGTTTGCATGAATTTAATCAAATCTTTTAAATCAATATCATCACTATTGTCATAAACTGCTATAGATGAAATATCAATGACTGTGGGGTCACATTCAGTACCCAAGCAAATAATTTGTTTATTCTGTGTAACATCTATAAATAATTTCTCGTTTACGTACCGTTCTCCCGATCTATTATTATCGATAATGTTTTTTATAACCATGTCCATTTGGTATAATTCATTCGTCAATGAAGCACAAAACTGATTTGTTCTCCCAACAACACATTTTTCTCGATAGTTTAAGTAAATCATATTTCGCTCGGTAATTAAAGATTCGATTAAATGTCTTATTCTGTAATTGCCTTTTATTAATTCTTTATTCATTGTTGAAGTATTTAAGCTGAATTCATGACAACTGAGACCTTCGCAAAATAAATATCGTCGATTGAATTTGATATCCTTGTGTTCTTGTTTATTTTCCCGCAATGAACGTTCAAACTTAGCTTTATCGGTGCTCACGTAGTTGTGGTGATCATAATCTGACTTTGTTAACCTTGGAACATCTCTATTTGAATTGGCGTGATTAACGTTGATACGCTCATTAGTTTCTTCGCTTGTATATTGTTGATAATATCGTAAGTTTCTACAAAACAAAGATGTGGGGTTATCGCTACAAATTGATTTATACCTTTCAATTAATTCTGGGTAATAAACAGCTTCACGCTTTGAACGATTTTTCGAAGTTTTGTCAACTTTTTTTACTTTCTCCGTTTCATATTTAATATATTCGTTTCGATCACTCACTTCCCTACCCTTTTCTATTTCGGATAAAATATCGTAAACATTATCATCATCTATTTCTCCACTACCATCTATTTCACTATTTGCCGTACTAAGTGTGATATCAGGGTTCTTCCCATCTGAAATTGAAAAAAAAAGAAATAATATTCCGTGAAAACAGAAAGAGTCTTATTAAAATCGGTTTGCTTTTCGTCTTTTGAAATCATCAAATTCACGTGCTTTATTTTTAAGCATCAAGATACAAATATTTGGTTAATTTTTTTTTTAATTTATCCACAGATTTGGTGTCGTTTAATTACACAGTAGAGCGACTTTCTACGATTTTTATCACTAAATTCATATGGTGTCTAACGTGTAAGAAATGATACCCAGTATTTTGAAAGTATTTTTATTTCAATAACATTTTATTAGTACTGCTTCACATCAATGAGAAATGGAATTAATGTATATATTGCAAGTAACTTGCTAATGACGTAATGGATCTACATTTATACTCAGCAGACTAATAAATACCATAATATTGCCACTTAGAAGAAATAAGTTTATGACATTTAATGCGCATTTTATGTAGAACTACCTAACTCTGAAAGCTCTATTAATTATTTGAATGGTTATTAAGATTGTTTTGAAACAAATTAATGTCATTATATACAATATGGTATTATATACAATATACTTACTCATAGATATATTGAGGTAAACTGCAACTACTACAAGTAACAGGATTACGAAACCCAGCAGCGTGAAGAACTTTTTGTACAATTTGAGGAAGGTTTTGATAGAGCTTCTTTCCGTCGGTCGTACATCTATCATATAAAAAAATCATGCATATAATTATTATTTTTACATCAGTATGTTATACTATTGCATTTAATGTGATAATTTAATCTATTAGCGACTAAAATACCTGAGAAATTAGCCGGGGGTGATTTTTCTGCTAAATCTAGTGGCGGAAGACCAATTGATTTGTCCATTTTTCAGAACTGCAACAAAACATTTTTAAATATCACCATCGACTTAAATAATATTAACAGTTAGTTGATAATTGCTCTTTTCGCCGAGCTGAATAAATTAACTTTTAATTTTTGATTATGTGATTACAAAAATGATTAAACGAAGCGATATTAATCATATGGATATATTAATCATAGGTACATAACCTATGTGTTATATAAGCAGAAAGTGTCCCAAAACACGTCAGCTAATGCCAAATGTGTACATTAACAATGACGCAGGTCTTTCATTGTAATGGTGGTAAAATTATTTAGAACAGTTTTACCGTACAATCATATCACCAAACATTATCATGAAAAATTATATAATCGTGTTAAAAATAAGCACATTTTATGAGAAAATAAAATGTGCTTATTTTTAACACGATTATAATTAAAGTAATGGCGAATATTATCTAAAACAAATTAGCTATCTAAATCAGTAGCTTTGTGGCCCATATTTCCTAAAACTTTAAAAAAGACTATGCTATAAAACCGGTAGGAAATGGATTGCTGCATTTAAAATCGACAAAAACCGCTGAAAAACTTTGTAAATTGCTTTGAATGTACGAGCTTGCCAGTTAAAAAGACCGAATTACCCACAATAGTTCAAGACGTTTGTTTGACAAGAGTTTAACGAACATACCCGTTTGTTTGTATAGTTAAAATTGCTCACGCTTAAAGACGGTTTGACTACGATGCAAAGCTTTGTGTTATTTGTTATTAACTTGTTCTTATAGAGTTATTAGCATGGATTTTTAATTGTGGGATAACTAATTGATTTAGTATACGCATCGCACCATCTATGGACTTGTAGTGCTAATGATTTATTATTGAATTGTATTCTTCTTCTTTAACCTAAATCCATCTACTCCTCGACATAGATCTCTTCTATGAGATTTCTAAGCGTATATATTTTGAACGAGCCGCGTGCCAAACACAGGTAGAAAAGCGGAGGAGGGCGGATCCCCGCTTTTTGGCGGTTTTTAAAATTGTTTGTAACCACGGTCCATTTTTAGGATTCCATAGACAAAATAGTATTCCTTATAGTTTCACCATGCCCGTCTGTCTTTATGTTATAGCCGTTTTATTCGTAGACAATTAGTGATATAAAGCTGAAACTTGTTATGGTTATACTTGCTTCGAAATTTATGAAATAAAATCTTTTTAAGCCATAGAAAGATGTTTAAGTGTTTAGATTGTTAGGGTAAGTCACCTGTAGTGGGAGAGAATTTTATTTATTTATTTATTTATTTATTTATCTACTTTAATGTATCTAATTGATACATATGGCGGACTTATTACTACAAGAGCAATCTCTTACAGCCAACCACAACACCAGTCCAGCCCCGTTCGACGAACGGCCGGGAATCGAACCCTGTTCACCGTGGTGCGTCGCATCGTCAAAGGGCGTATGCCTTGTGATCAATCCAACACAACACGGCGACGACTATTCACATACGCCTTTGGATAGGGTATCGTTGAATAAGTCTCTCAAGATGATTGGGGGTATATTGTGAACACTTTTCGAAATATTAAGCTTTAAAATGCTTTTTCCTATACCTGAACAGTTCATGAAATATTAAGCTTTAAAATACTTATTTATGTAAGATGTCTCCACAGGTACTAGCTAAATAGCTATTTTTAATACCTGAAAAGTATTCACAAACGTAGCATATATAACAATTAAAAAGAAAATTATTACAGACAAATAGACTTTACTAATTTACGAGTAATAATCGACCAACTTATGATACGTAGTATTGTAAAAAGTTCAGATAGAATTTATAAAAGGTTCATAGAAACGACGTGCAAGTGATCTAAATTAACTGCAAAAATAAGTTTGTATTTTAAAATGCATATTTATTATGTCTGTAAATGCATATTTATTATACTAGGCGATATATTAACAAATGTACATGTCGAGTAATAAT
Source organism: Druceiella hillmani (assembly GCA_039881145.1). NCBI lineage: Eukaryota > Metazoa > Arthropoda > Insecta > Lepidoptera > Hepialidae > Druceiella > Druceiella hillmani. The sequence continues at coordinate 21,030,102 of JAYKKI010000017.1, read as the reverse complement.
ATTATTTTAATGTGCATCCTTTTTTATGCCTGTGAAAGCAAGCAAGTAATATAATTACATAGTGAGAAATTAATATTCTTAAACAGATTAATAGAAATATAATGTACTCTTAAATGTTTATAAATGCCTAAAAGTGCCTGAAAGTCACTTAGTGCGAGTTCTACACGTGCTTAATAGAAGCTTATAGATACCGTTTTTCAATTGAACTTCTTACGATATGCTTGTGATAGATAGGGTTGCGGCTATTTCAGTTTTTTTGGCCGAATTGATTTTATTCGTAAATAGATTAATAGAACTATAATGTACCCTTAATATTTATAAGTAAAAGTGCCCGAAACCTACGTAGTGCGAGTTCTACTCGTGTTCAATAGGGGCTTATTTTCAATTGAGCTTCTTGCGATATGCTACTGCAAGGTTGCGGCTATTTCAGTTTTTTTTGGCCAAATTGATTTTATTCGTAAATAGATTAATATAATTATAATGTACCCTTAATGTTTATAAGTAAAAGTGCCCGAAACCTACGTAGTGCGAGTTTAATAGGTGCTTAAAGATACAGCTTTTCAATTGAGCTGATTATCTATGGTTTTTTGGGCTACTCCAAGTTTGTTAGTGATTCTAAAGAGTTCCATAATTGCAACCGGTAAGATGGAGATACTGATATTCTTTCCTTTTTTCTTTTTTAGGTTGATTTGGGTTATTTTGTTTCTTTATATATCGGTTAGTTCACCAAAGGCAGGCGAACTCAAGTCCATTCCTCTGTTCATTTCTACGTCTTGGTTTTCTTTATCGAATTATCCTTTGGGTACGAGGTAGACGTAATTTACGATCTAGATAAGTGTGTTATCTACACGTATCTGAAGATAATTGATTGCCATTACAATTTTCTTTGTATTGAAATTCATTTAGAAACTTCGTTCTATTTATTAAATATAGGAAAAAGTTCGCTCCGTTCAATGTTAACTAGCACGAAATTATATGTAAACCGGGGGTGGTTGAGATACCCTTTTATTCCCTGTCATTTTCTTTCCCAGGATAGTTTCTTGAACTTCGCATTCCATTGATAAAGTAAACAATTTTGGCAAAATTGAGGCCCTCTGCCTTATGCTGTGATTCGCAAAGATTTTTTCATTACAACCATCGGGAAAGTCATGTTTTCGTAAATATTTTATTGAATAAAAACACGAAATTTCCTTGTAGAGGAAATATGCTACTTCCCCTGATAAAAAGTAACCTATAAAGCTATGTTTATACTAGTTTCATAAAAATCTGTCTAACTGTTTATGCGTGACTAAGTAACAAATATCCAACCACACTTTACGTGGTATTTGTAACCCACTCGAGCGACGCTACTGCAATATTCCATATGTTATCCATCACATTAACTACATTTGTTTATTCAATATTTGACAGTTATTGATTGTTTGGTTTCAGAGTTATTAAGTAACAAATAAGCAAACAAAGGTAAAGTCGTTCATATTTAATTAGGACCGAAAATATGTGTATTGCTTTTAAATTTAATGACATCTTCGTCCTTAAATAATTTATTGTATATAGTCAGTTTTCCGAGTCAATCGTTGACTTTCAAAGAATAAAAATTTTAATAAACAGTAAACTGGAGATAATTTTGAAAAAATAATAGAGTGCACTGTTTAAATTTCTCTGAACCTAAAATGCATTTCTTTAGTATTTTTGTCTGTTTTTGTACTCGTATATTTGTTTTTCTGCTTGTTTGAGTAACATGTAAAAACTCCTATAGCAATTTGAAATAATTTTTAAAGTGCAGATAAACACTTAAAGTAATTTTTGATCAGTAGTTCTTTAAGAAACGTGAAATTAAATTGTTAACATTCGGGCAGTAAGAACAAGTGCGATGGCTTAAAACTAATAAAAGAAATTGTTGAGTCTGTTACAAAGAATCAGTTTAATGTTCAAGTTAATATATAAAATATTTTTTCCCCGGTTAAGGGTACTTTTGAAATGAAGACCTTATTCAAGTTAGGCATAAATAATTTTTTTTCTAATGAAAGGTATTTTTGGAATGCAGTACTTATTTAACTTAAGGTATAAATTATTTTTATTCTAGTGAAGGGTACTTTTAAAATACAGGCGTTATTCATGCTAAGGCATAATTTATTTTAATTCCGAAGAGGGGTGGTACATTTGAAATACAGATGTCAGTTGAGCTAAAAGTTTAAAATATTTTTATTCCGATGAAGGGTACCTTTAAAATGCCGCCTTTATTCAAGCCAAGGTATAAATTATTTTTATTCCGATGAAGGGTACTTTTAAAATGCCGCCTTTATTCAAGCCAAGGTATAAATTATTTTTATTTCGATGAAGGTTACTTTTAAAATACCGACTTTATTCAAGCCAAGGGATAAATTATTTTTATTCTGATTAAAGGTACTTTTGAGCTGAAAATATTATTCTAGAGACGCGAGCAAAATCCAGTGATAAAATAACGTCGTGAATCACAGTAGTAGAACATTCTATTTGAAGTTGTACTGTTTGCTCTCTTGTCAAGATAAGCGCAGGTTTAAGTATTAAGCTGGCGTGTAAGGTCCGGTCTTGAAGTGGACGTAATTGTAAGGGCTGTTGCACACTATTTGCTCTAAGAAGTCGCTACGGACTACCTCATCAATTGTGACAGCAATTTTAAATTCTAGCGTTGATAGATATTATTAATTAAAAGTTGCATTTTATGAACTTGTGAAAAAATTAGGTTGGTAAGATTTATGTACACATATGAATTTGGTAATTGATTTATTTTATAGTATAGGCAACGAAATGATCTTCTCACTTAAAGTAGTAGTTTAAATTTATATAATTTTGTATGCAATGAAATACTGAATTAGAAAACTCATAATCTATAAACTGAGTTCGTCAACATCGATGGAGATAATTTCATGCTACGGTATCACTTACCAGTATTCGTTAACACGACTAGATTTTCCCCACACTCCTTAACTTTACAAGAGATGTGAAATTATTTATTTAGTTCGTCTTTATTGCAACACTTGTGCACACGGCGGATATAAAAATATTTTCCATTCAAACAAGACTAAACAATTCAATCAATTAGTTTAGAGATGGATTATAAAGATTGAGATTATGGTAATTTTGCAATATGAATAATGATGATTAATTGAAGAAAGGCTTGAATTTGGTATCTAGGATGGAAACAGGAAAGTATCAGGCATGAAAGTGGCGCTGGTGAAGTCTCGTAAGGTTTTTTTTTCTGATGAGTTTTGAAAGCGTATGGTCGTAGAACGATGATGCTAGCACATCACGTGGCTTCTTTCAAATCTCTTAACCACATTAGTGTTGTCAAATAATACGGAGGCGAGTGGACTGAGATAGTAGATGAAAGTTCAATGCGTAGCTTCCTACGGCGCTCTATCTCTCAGGCCACTGTTGCGGTCGTTCCTCGTGAATCATTGAGCGTTTACGATGTTTCTCAGTATGTTGTTTTAATCCATTGCAAGTATGCAACATTACTCTTAATAACAACTCGCCATATATGGATACCATATACGGATATGCCAAATTAAGGCAAGATATTATTTCCTAAGTAGACTGGAGGACGTTCCCCTTTCCTTAGAGTGAAAGTAATGTGGTTGGACTTCTGCGCACTGGCTCGTATACGTCAAAATAATAATAGTAGCGTACATTTGTATATTATAATAATAGCACACATTTGTTAATTATAATAATAGCACACATTTGTTAATTATAATAATAGCACTCATTTGTTAATTATAATAATAGCACACATTGGTTAATTATAATAACGGCACACATTTTTTAATCATAATATGGCACACATTCGCTAATTATAATAATAGTACACATTTGTTAATTATAATAATAGCACATATTTGTTAATTATAATAATAGCACACATTTGTTAATTTGTGGATTATCTGCGTATAAATGGCAATTGCACATACCAAATTATCAATAATGGGGAGCAAAGAAAACGCACAACCTTACGGCACGCCAGCTATCAAATCAGTCGACTCAAACCGATTTCTATTGACAATTTGCTTACAGCGATGTAAATAAGAGATAAGCCATTTTAGGTAAGATTGTGATGTTAAGTGATTTCAATCAAGCTAGTAAAACTTCGAAATTCCCAATATTAAAGGCACTAGAAAGTCGAGGAGAAGGAGAACACTAAAATCTTGTTTAGAGTTAATCTAAACTCACACTAAACTCATTACTCCCTAAGTAGTGTGTTTAGTGTTAATTAATAACAGTTATTAAAGCAGTAGAAATATTTTGACTTTAATTTTAAAGAAATTAAAAAGGGTTAAGAAAAAATTAAATTATAAGTAACATTTAAACTTCAAATAATACTATTAATTTAGTTAAGCAATATATTAATTTAGTTAAGCAATATCATTAAAGAAAATCGCCTAATAATGTTGAGCATAAAAATTTTACAGTAAAACTGATACAAACGTTTAACAAATTTAATTAAACATATTTTGCAAACATTGCTAATATTGTGGTAGATAAAATATTTTCATTAAAGTAATAAATCATTTGAAAAAATTCGCTTTTCATTTCAGTACATGAAAAGAAGAAAACAATAAACATTCAGCTTACACATACAAGTCAATTTGGTTACTTTTTGTAGAGTTTGGGAAATGCGTTACCCAAATTCAGATATATTAGTTAAAATATATATATAAGTCGATACGAAAGGAAAAAAAACGTATCATCAACACACATTTAATGGCACATACCATTCCTATTCAACTATTTACAAAATTATACTTTTTTAGAACAAAAATGTATTGCTTACTATATCTTTCATATGTATATATTTAAATTTTTTTTATGTGAGATAACAACAAGTTAACGATTTTCAGCTAAATTTCAAGATTCTAGGTCAAAGGGGAGTATCCTATAGATTTTGATTTATTTGCGAGTGTCAAAATAGGCAGTATAAACGGCCGCATTTTTAGAGCCTTTCTTATTACGTTGACTTAGAAACTCGATTCATAACTCCAAGGGACCGCAGACCTAAGGGTTTAACATTAATTTAAAATTCCTGAAGAAAATGGTTTTAATAAACAGACAGACAGACGACCGACGAAGTAATCCTATAAAGATTCCTTTTTTCCTTTTAAGGTACGGAATCCTAAAAATTAATGATATTAAAGAGCATGTGAACAATACTAATATAATTTTGAATAAAATATATTCACACAATAGATATTTATATATATATATATATATATATATATATATATATATATTTATATATATAAATATATATATATATACATATATATATATATAAATATATATATATATATATATATATATATATATATACATATATATATATATATATATATATATATATATATATATGTATATGTATATATGTATTAGTATTGTTCACTTGCTCTTTAATATCATTAATTTTTAGGGTTTAGACCTTCACAAAATTATCTTTTCAAGAAAGCCAATACCATGGTCATTATCATGATTTTTACTTGCTTTTTTAACATTCTAAAGTTATATACCTCTAAAAATGCCCGTTATATACATTAATACAATGTTCAACGATACTTTGTAAAACTTATTAACCTACTATAAGACGATAACATGCAAGAAGACTTCTTCAAGTCACCACTGAACATGTTTATCAAGGATGAGTCCTAGATCTATCGAAGATGAGTTCTAGGTTGTCATGGCTTAACAAATACTGTCATATCGCAAAACTATGGAGTCAATATCCAGTGGATCCATTATTTTACAGCTTGGATAGTAAAATACTTATTAATGATTACTAAAAATAAACTACTTGAGTATTAAAAACCTAACCCAAGACTATGAGATATTTAAGATTTTAAAGCGAAACATGAAAATGACGTCGACCATAACTCTCGAATCAATTAAGATGTGAAATGTATTTAAAACTTTGTATAATTTTTTTGGGCATAAAGACAAAATAAATGCACAAATTTCAAGTTAACTGAAATGGACACTTCAATAAAAAAATCAAAAGTAATTATTTTGCAAATATAAACTTACGTTTAATAGATAAACATAGGAATAGTGTACTTTGTGTTGACTAAATGAGTAAAGATTACAATATACTTGAGGCTATTAATTAAGATTTTTATTAACCAAATAAACCTCAATTTTATCTGTTGTCATTATGTAATCACATTAGGTCAGAAAGAAGTCTTTCGATGTCAATAATTATAGTCTAAGAACTATTTTAAAATACGTATCCGAAGATTAAAAAAAAATTAATTAAGAAGTAATGAATAATATTATCAAGGTCATTAAGCAGAAACAACAAAGAATAATAGCTCCAAAATTAAATAGATTTTGTAAAGAATATGTAGCTATATCCAATCGAGGTAAAACAATAAACAGTTTACTCTTACTTTCATCCTACAGAAATAAACCAATAATGACGGAAATGCTAAATCAGTCAATGATAATTAAGATTTCGATGGCTATTATTGTTTTAATCTAAGTCGAAATAATTTTTTGAGCCTGAAAGGAAATTACTGATTTCCTAACATCTAGAAATTTCTAAATATCACTATCAAGAATACTCACGAATATAAATCTGAACATAAAGTCTTTTTTGCCTTCAACGTATTTGTAAATATTACTTTACAATTTTTTTAAGAACTTTGCACCGTTCTTGATAGAAATTTGTTTTATATATAGTGCAGACGCAATTCAATTTAAGGTAAATAAGTTGGGTATACGGTTTCGATACGAATTCAATAATCGTCTCTTCGACGATTTAATCAAATTTTGCCAGAACTGCATTTGAGTTAATGGATCGGTAAACCCAAAAGAATATCATGAGTAGATACGATGGAAATTTTTGAGATAAATACGTTTTGAGGCGATCACCGATCTCAGTAATTCGTAGAAAATACATGAACTATAAGATCATAGCATGGACCAGAGTATTAAAGCTGACCGTTTATGATACATCTTTAGAATAAGATATTGATTATATAGTAAGATCAAAAAAGAATAAGAATTACCAATATGAAAATGTACTAACGGTAAAATCGCATATTTTTGCATATTTATTAATACTCCGATAAATTTTAGGATGTAATTGGTCATTATAAGCGCACGAAATTGATTACTAAAACGCGTGCCAGGAAAAAGACATGCAATTATCAATTATGCCTTAGCTGTGAAAAGAAAATTTTAGACTACAAACAGAAAAATTGGATTTAAATGAAATAAAATTTTTCTAATAAAATTATTCTTCAACTTAGATTAAAGAACAGGTTGGCATGAATCCTAGGAAGAATAGACATGACTGATATGGCCCCATGAAATGAAAAACTCTTCTAATGAACATAATAGTTATATGTCTATTTAAATGGAAATAATGATTGATTTAGCGTATAGAAAGATAGTTGAAACCTGTATTTAGAATTTTTGTACGTCTGTGTGTTAATTTGTTTTACAATCACGCAAAATCTACTGTACGGATTTTGCTGAAATTTGGGATGATAATAGTTTATACCCTCAAATATTCGATACTTTTTATCTGGATATTTAAAATTTAAAAAAAAACCCTTGCTTGGTGAATATTAC